>JARGCV010000217.1:2077500-2152500 GCA_034064705.1 Bothrops alternatus
TCAAGAAGAGACTGGACAGCCATCGGTCTGAAATGGTATATAGAGTTTCCTGCCTGAGCAGGGGGTTGGACTAGATGACCTCCAGGGTCCCTTCCAACATCATCATCATCATCATCATCATCATTATTAGTATTATTATTACACAGATTATATTTGAATTCTGTTCCTTGAGGCATCCCCCAAAGGTACTATTTCTTTAAAAAAAGATAAGTGCAAACCACGCCTTCTTTCATTTTTGTGGTTTATGGCATCCTCAACTTACAACCATGATTGAGCCCAAAATTTACGTTGTTGAGTGAGAAATTTATGAAGTGAGTTTGGCCCCGTTTTACGACTTTTCTTGCCACAGTTGTTAAGTGGATCACTGAAGTTGTTAAATCATTAACACGGTTGTTAAGTGAATCCGGCTTTCCCATTGACTTTGCTTGTCAGAAGGTCGCAAGAGGGGAATCACATGACCCTGGGTCATAAATATGAGCCAGTTGCCAATGAACCACTGTGGCAGGAAAGGTCATAAAATGGGGAAAAATCAACTCAACAAATGTTTCGCTTAGAGTCAGTTGCCAAGCATCCAAATTGTCATCATATGAACATGCGTATGCTGCCACGGTCATAAGTGTGAGAAATGGTCATAGGTCACTTTTTTCAGTGCCGTGGTAACTTCGGACGGTCACTAAATGAACTGTTGTAAGTTGAGGACTACCTGTAGTCCATTTCTCCGAGCTTAGATTGGTTCTGCATCGGTGGCTTATGTTCCCACCAATCATGTAAATATCTGAACACGAGCACCCTACCACTCTCACCAGATCCTTCTCAGTTCATTTAATTGCTCCCATCATTTTGGGCTCATGAATCAGATTCCCTCTCAATTATTCCATCTTTATCTTTATTTTGACTTATATGCCGCCCTTCTCCCCAGACTCAGGGCGGCTCACAACAGAAATACAAGTACAAAAATATATAAGTCATTTAAAATAGTAATACAATATAAAACTATACAACTATACCCACTCATACAACATACACTCCCAATCAAAGGCCCAGGGGCAGAGCGCAGCTCACACGCCCCAAGCCTGTCTGCATAAATGTGTTTTTAAAAGTTTTCAGAAAGCTAGGAGGGAGGGAGCAGTACGAACCTCTGAGGGAAGCTGGTTCCAGAGGGCTGGGGCAGCAACAGAGAAGGCCCTAGCCCTAGGTCCCGCCAGACGGCACTGTCTAACAGACGGGACCCATAGGAGGCCAACCCTATGTGCCCTAACCGGTCGCTGGGATTCATGAGGCAGAAGATCTGGCTCAAAAGATCTCAAAGGTTTGTCCCAAAGGTGTTTTTTCACGAGACAACTGGATTTTATTTTTTTTCTGTCTGAAGACGTTTCACTTCTCATCCAAGAAGCTTCTTCAGCTTTGACTGGATGGTGGATTCCATTGCACCACTCAGGTGACCCTGAGGGCACAGGTAAACCTCCCAATGGCCTCAACGACTCTCTAAAAGAAGACAAATGACCAGCTGTCTGCATGGAATATAAATCCTTCCATTCATCATCATCATCATCATCAAGTTGGGAGGGACCTTGGAGGTCATGTAGTCCAACCCCCTGCTCAGGCAGGAAACCCTATACCATTTCAGACAAATGGCCGTCCAGTCTCTTCTTGAAAACTTCCAGTGTTGGAGCATTCACCACTTCTGGAGGCAGGTTGTTCCACTGGTTAATTGTTAATTGTTTCTCCTTAGTTCTAGGTTGCTTCTCTCCTTGATTAGTTTCCATCCGTTGCTTCTTGTGCTGCCTTCAGGCGCTTTGGAGAATAGCTTGACTCCCTCTTCTTTGGGGCAGCCCCTGAGATGTTGGAACTCTGCTATCATGTCCCTCCTCGTCCTTCTCTTCATTAACCTAGACATACCCAATTCCAGCAGCCGTTCCTGATATGTTTTAGTGTACACTCTCCTAATCATCTTTGTTGCTCTTCTCTGTACTCTTTCTAGAGTCTCAACATCTTTTTTACATCATGGTGACCATCCAGTCAGAGCTGAAGAAGCTTCTTGGATGAGAAGCAAAACGTCTTTAAAGAGAAAAAAGAAAGTTCAGTTGCCTGGTGAAAAAGGCACCTTTGGGACAACCATGACCTGGTAGATTGAGGATCTCCATGGACATCTCAAAGGTTTGGTAATGCTGATAGATTTAGAGCAGGGGTTCTCAACCTTGGCAACTTTAAGACTTGTGGACTTCAACTCCCAGAATTCCTCAGCCAGCTTTGCTGGCTGAGGAATTCTGGGAGTTGAAGTCCACAAGTCTTAAAGTTGCCAAGGTTGAGAACCCCTGATTTAGAGGAACAAGCTGTGACTTAGAATTGAGGTGAAAGTATGCTCACATTTCGCCAAGGACCTTTACAATCTGTGGACCTTAGCTAACACATGACATCATAGCACCGAATATGAGTATACAGATAGTCCTCCACTTACAACTCTTGGTTTAGCAACTGTTCAGAGTTAAAACAGCACTCACAACCAATCCATGCCCTTGCAACTTTTGCAGCATCGTCGTGGTAATATAATTAAAATTGGCAGCCAGCATATACTTATGATGGTTGTAGCATCTTGGGATTATGTGATTCCCATTTGCAACCTTTCCAGATGGCTTCTGACAAGCTGGATTTGCTTCACAGCTACAGCGATTTGCTTAACAACTGTGGCAAAAAAAAAATGGTTGTAAAATGGGTGCAACTCAGTTAACGAGGGAAACTGCTTAGCAAGGGAAAGCTGCGGTCCCAATTATCGTCATCAGTCGAACAATCGGAAAGAAGACTTAATGATGACATATAAGGGGGCATTCCGTAGGGTTAAGTTCATTTTGCAAATCGCTTTTCTGTCTATGTTCCCTGCTACTTGCATGCTGTACCGTGCATAATTGATGGGCATGCATACATATGCAAGTTTGGGGGTTATAAAAATGTATTTCAACATTCTGAATGTATGCAAATGCATTCTGATTTATGGACACAGATGGGAGCTGGGAGTCAGAGAACTTCATTGTAAGTTTGAACTTACAAAGTTTTCTTCCATTTCTGCTATTAATTATTCCTCAAATTCCCTTAATGCTCCCTTCAAGGGCTTTGATATTTCAAAGACACCAAGGCGCTTTGGGGATGGGGTTAAGACGAGATTCGTATCGCTGGGCACAGACATTCACATTTCATCTTTTATCAGTTCTAATTCAAGTTGAAGGAAAGATTGAGGCTAGAAATTCTTTTAAAGGAGAAAAGAATTTGGGAGATGTTCACATGAGTAGGATTGGGCTGCAATGGTTTAGCCAGGGGACTTAAATTGTTTCACTAGGGGACTAGGGGTAACTTAAAAGCATTGTTCCAATGTTTGAGGGGCTGCCACAAAGAAGAAAGGGCCAAACTATTTTCCAAAGCACCTGAAGAAGGCAGGACAAGAAGCAACGGATGGAAATTAATGAAGGAGAGAAGCAACCTAGAACTAAGGAGAGATTTCCTAATGGTGAGAACAATTAACCAGCGGAACAGCTGACCTTCAGAGGTTGTGGGTCCCCCATCACTGGAGGCTTTTAAGAAGAGACTGGACACTCACTTGTCTGAAATGGTATAGGGCAGCGGTTCTCAACCTGTGGGTCGCGACCCCATTTGGGGTCAAATGACCATTTCACGGGGGTCGCCAAACACCGCAGTCCGCCATTTTTTCCCCTTTTCCCCTCGGCTGGCGCAGGGGGCAGCACCGCGCATGCACGGGGGTAGCACCGCACATGTGCGATGCGGGCCCGTCGCGCCGCGCCGCACATGTGCGGTTCGGACTGTCACGCTGCGCATGCGCGATGCGGGCCGTCGTGCACGCCACGCATGCGTGGTTCGGACTGTCGCGCCACGCATGTGCGATGCGGGCCGTCGCGCCACGCATGCGCGGTGCAGGTCGGGGTCGCACCGCGCATGCGCGGCGCAGGTCGGGGTCTCAGCCTGAAAAAGGTTGAGAACCACTGGTATAGGGTCTCCTGCTCAAGCAGGGGGCTAGACTAGAAGACCTCCAAGGTCCCTTCCAACTCTGCTATCCTGTTAACACTTATATAGTGGTGAAGTGGCCAGGGTGTCTTCTGTGTGCATGTCACATTGAGAGAATAAAAGTGTCCTATCCTTTTTGATACAAACATCTGTTCAGTCGTATCTTCCTGGTTTGGCATCTTTCCATCACATCCTAAAAGAATCCAGCAGCAGATGTTAATGTCAGCATTGGGGGTGGGTGGGTGGGCTCTGCCTTTGAAACTAGTTGGAAAATGTCCCCTTCCCCTGAAGAAATTCTGAGGAATTATTTACCCAATTTCACGGCTCCTGAATTCCATCCAATATTCAAAGGGCTGGTTGCGTTTAGCTTCACATTTTAGCCTGAACCCGTATGAATCTGGCATCAAGAAGGCTGGAGAAGAACTAAAGAACAACATTGGATGAAAACGAAGCTTTTCCCTTTAACTCCAGCCATTAAAATTCATCCCAATTAAAACCACTTTCCATTCTTCTGAGAGTTGCTCTTTGAAGCATCAGCAGCCAAGGGATGCCAGACAGGTTTAGCTCTTAATAGCTAACAGCACTTAATAAGTGAGTGCCATATCTGGAAGGTTTTTATTACACTGACATTAGACAAATATACTAAGGCCACTTAAGAGATGTTACCAAGTATGAAGGCAGGCTGAATTTGCAGTGCACATGTCTGATCCCCTGATCACCTAGGCAACATGGGATTATTTTTGATGAAAGCCTGTAGGTGTCAGAGAGGTTCTAAGGCATTTGCCCACACGAGGTGGGAAACTTGTCTTTATTGGTACTTAATTTAGTGGAATATATGCAAGCACCTCTGTCTGCTAACTCCTGCTGCTAACTCCTGCATCCAGAACACGGAGACCAAAATCTGTGTTTGACCTGTGGATCCATAGCCATCCTCTTGTTCAGAGGAGATTAAAAATATCACCAAGAGCATCAAGGCCATCACTAAGTACTGAGGTAGAATATCATTAAAATTCTACCTCTACAGATTAGCAGTCCATTGAATGCAGATGGCTCGTAGTTGCCAGCAGATACTTCTTAGCAAATAAGATAACCTTCTATTGGGTCTTCTGAGATACACTGCATCTAAACATACTGTAGAAGGCCACGCAACACAGGTAGTCCTCAACTTATGACCACAATGGAGCCCAACATTTCTGTTGCTAGATGAGACAGTTGTTAATGGAATTTTGCACCATTTTGCGACCTTTAGAATAAAATAGAGCTGGAAGGGACCTTGGAGGTCTTCTAGTCCAGCCCCCTGCTCAAGCAGGAGAACCTATACCATCTCAGACAAGTGACTGTCTAGCCTCTTCTTAAAAAACTCCAGTGACGGAGTGCCCATGATTTCTGGTGGCAAGGTGTTCCACTGGTTAATGGTCTTCACTGTCAGGAAGTTTCTCCTTAATTCCAGGTTGCTTCTCTCTTTGATCAGTTTCCAACCATTGTTTCTTGTCCTTCCCTCTGGTGCTCTGGAGAATAGTTTGACGCCCTCCTCTTCATTAGTAACGTGGTTGTTAAGTGAATCTGGCTTCCCCATTGACTTTGCTTGTCAGAAAGTCGCAAAAGGTGATCACATGACTCCAGGAAACTGCAACCGTCATAACTATGAGTCAGTTGCCAAGCGTCTGAATTTTGATCATGTGACCATGGGGATACTGCAGCGGTCATAAGTGTGAAAAACAGTCATAAGTCTCTTTTTTCAGTGCCATTGTAACTTCAAACGGTCACTGAATAAACTGTTGTAACTCGAGGACTACTTGTATAAGATCATTTTTGGAAACTATCTAACATAAAGTTAGTTGTATGGAGATACAGTGCAAAAATTGTTGCAAACCACAGCTGGAAACGGAGGGGGGGGACTGAGCTTTTATGTCCCACTGGATCTACATGAACAGAATTGAGAATATGGGTCAAGACCCGAATCGAAATAATGCAGGAGGAAGAATAATAGAATTTGGAAAGGATCTTAGATGTTTTCTAATCCTACCTGCTCAAGCAGGAGATCCTCTACCACAGCAGTTCTCAACCTGTGGGTCGCGACCCCATTTGGGGTCGAACGACCGTTTCACAGGGGTCACCAAACACGGCAGTCCACCATTTTCCCCCCATTTTTTCCCCATTTCCCCTTGGTCGTCACGGCCGCGCCACGCATGCGCGGTTTGGCCTGTCGTGCCGCGCATGCGCGGTTCGGCCCGTCACACCGGGCAGCCGCAGTTCGGCCCGTTGCACGAGCGCTGCGCATGCACGGTTAGGCCTGTCGCACCGCGCATGCCCGGCGCAGGTCAGGGTCGCGCCGCGCATGGGCGGCGCAGGTGGGGTCTCGGCCTGAAAAAGGTTGAGAACTGCTGCTCTACCGTTCCGGACAATTGGTTGTCCAGTCTCTTCTTAAAAACCTCCAGGGTTGGAGGACCCACAACTTCTGAAGGCAAGTCATCTTCTCCTTGATTCTAGAAGTTCTCAGTTCTCCTTTTGGTCCCTCCTGTGGCTAATACTGAAGTAGAACTTAAATGCAAGTGAGGTTGCCCTGTAGATATAGTTTGTAACCCACAGATATATTAAAATAGTCACCTTTTTAAATGTATTAAAGTCACCTCATGCAAGATAGTTCTAGATTGCCCCTGGCATCAAACAGCAGGGAAACACAGTTTGACAGCTTCCGGAGCTTTTAACACCACCTTGGTCTTGAAGAACAAAACAAAACAAAACAAAACAAACAAACAAACAAACAAAAACGCTTGAAGTTTTATCTCCTCTTACTGTCTGCCCAGCAAGCAAGAAGTGGATTTCCTGAACTAGACAGGCTTAGCTTGGAAAGCCTGCTCACCCGCTCTAATGCTAAGATGGACTTAAGGGGATATGAATAAGCTGGAAAAACTAAACCTTCCTATTCCCCTGATTCATCAGTTAGATGGGGAGCTTTTGATTTTAAAGAGACAGAATCAGATGGAATGTAGGAACACATTAGCGTTTGGATTCCATTTGGACCCAACGTACTTAAGAGATAATTCAGAGGGATTATTTGTTGGTAGGCAACAAGGGGTGGGTACATTTAAAAGGGATTTGATAACTTTTGATCTTTTTAGCGCCACCCCTAGGTACATTTCTGCTTAGCAACCAATCTTCATTTTGCAGATTTGAAAGCATGTGATTTCAGTCCAGCAACTCTTATTTTTAATACTGATGGGTTTATAGCAGATTTCTGCACATTTGGTATCTTTCTAATGCATGGACTTCAGTTCTCAGAATGCCCCAGCTGGCATGGTCATCAGAAAGGATTCTGGGAGTTGAAGTCCATAGGAGAATAACAAGAGTTGGAAGGGACCTTGGAGGTTTTCTAATCCAACCCCCTGCTCAAGCAGGAAATCCTATACCAGTGATGGCGAAACTTTTAGAGACATAGTGCCCCAAAACTGGCCCCACCCCTGCTCCACCCCCTGCCCTGCCCCTGCTCCGCCCCCAACCCGGCTGCCAGCAGGGCCACTCACTGTCTCCAGGGCCCGCCGCAGATCACCCAGCAGCGTCATGGCAGCCACGCCCTCTGCCTGCACCCCACAGCATCAACTGTGCGCGATGAGGTGTGAGGGCATAGTCTTATCTATGCTGCCTGGTTGCCATGTCCTTGGCTGCGCTGTTCCACGTGGGCCATGCTCGGGGGTGACTCTTCTCCAGGGGGGCTGCTGGTGAGGAGGGAGTCATGGGGGGAAGCAAGGCTGGGGCAACGGTACGTGTGCCCACAGAGAGGGCTCCAAGTGCCGCCTCTGGCACCCGTGCCATAGATTCGTCACCACTGCCCTATACCATTTCAGACAAAGAATTGTCCAATCTCATCTTAAAATCCTCCAGTGTTGGAGCACCCATAACTTCTGGAGGCAAGTGTTGAAGGAAAAGTCTTCATCAGGGTCCAGTCCAAGCCGGGAATAAACAACATGGCGACTGCTTTAGAAAGAAGGTTGCAGTTTATTGAAGAGGAGAGCCAGACAGAAAGATGGCTCTGGAAGAAAAGAGAGTGAGCACATGTAGGGAGGGGGTTTTTATACCATCTGGAGCTTTTTGTTTGGAGTTGTTCCTGTGGCATGAACTTTGACCTGAGTCTGAGTGTGCCTTTCTGGTATTCTGATGGTGGTGGATTATTCCTATTATGTCCCAACGGTCATATCCTTCTTCCCTGAGGCTGTGGCTGATGATTCTTAGGTTTTTCGTGTGAGGGGTTGTTGACTCTAGAGATCTTTCTTCCTAATCCCAGTTTTCTGATTCCAGTCTTTCTGACAAGATTATGACATCTGCATTTTGCAGACTTGGTTTTTGTTTGGGACAGAGAGACTTGGGAGGTTGGTTTCTGCCTTTAAATCCTTTAGGGAAATATATTCTGTCTTTTAAATATTTCCAAAAATATTTCTTTCTCGGAGCGGGGGGAGCTGACTTCCCACACAAGCCGTTTTGCTGATTCAATGTTCTGACAGGAAATTTCTCCTTAGTTCTAGGTTGTTCCTCTCAGGACCATAATTTGAGAAAATGTCTCAGGCAAGATTTTTCCCTACTTCTCACAAAGATGAAGGGAGGGGAAGTCACATTCAGGCTGACAAGATTCCATTACTATAACCTTAGAGTATACTCAGTAAACAAATGATTGCAAGTCAAGGACTATCTCTAGCTTATAACAATAACATTCCTGACCTTTGACTTGGACTCATGTCTTGTTTTTTCAACTGTTTACTCTCTGGAAGTTTCTTTGGTGTTCCAAACTAGGACTCAATTTACAACTACAAGGTTTGTGCAGTGGATTTATTGCAGTAATAAACCAGATAATGAGCTGTAGTTTTTGAGGCCAGAATGCTTTGGCTGAGAAACAAGAAATGGAAGTCCTTTGTCAGATCTTCTGCCAAACTCACCATTTCACCTGAATTCACAGATTTGGTCCGAGAGCTGCAAAATACTGCCTCTTCTAAGCCCCATTTGGTCTGTTGTGGGCACCATCAGGAAATGCTGGCGCTGTAGACTGTACAGGGAAATGGATAAAATACCTGGAAGAAAGCAGTGACAAACCATGTCTGTAATGCTTCCAAGAAAGGAACATGGAGCAGGAGTGGAGTTTGAATGGAGTGTTGAAAGAAAAATCAGGTCTAGTTCCAAGCTGGGAGTAAGATCCTGGAAATAAAATGGAGGCCAAGATACTGGAAATAAAATGGAGGCTACTTAGGAAAGAATGTTTCTGTTTATTGATGAGCAGAACCAGCAACAGCATGCAGTTCTGGGATAGCTAACAAAATGAAATTGAGAGTGGGTGGGTTTTTATACTTTCTGACTGAGAAGCTCCAGGGGGGTTGTGCAATGAAGTGAGCCTTGTGTCAATGGTGCTGGGTTGATCCTAGGGTATTATGTCCTAAAGGCCATGTCCTTTTCTTTAGAATTTGGGTAGGAGAATGTAAATTCTTACTCCCATCAGCTGTGGGGGCTGAAGGTGTTTTGTTTATCAATAGATTGGCCCAGTCTTTCTGAATATCCATTCAAAATCTCCTAATAACTGGCTTTTTTGCTTGAGGTATTTTTCCCCTATAGAAGGAAGACTGGGACTGCTTTCTGCCTTTGTTAAGATTGTTCTCCGTTTCTCCTCTAGGGGAAATGTTCTATCCTGCCTTTTTTAATGTTCCCCAAAATATTTCATTCTCTGGGGGGAGGGGGAGGGTGCTGACTTCCTACAGGAGATAGAAAGGCCTCTGCTGTCATTTGAAAAAAGCACAGAATTGTCCCTTTGAATGTCAATAACTGCAATCACAGAGTTTTCTGTGGGCCAAACTGGCTTGGGGTAATACGGAGCCTAAGGGCTGCAAGATATTTTCAGTTTCTCTTTAATAAATGGGTTGGATACAAGTAGACCTCAACTTATGACCACAGCTGACCTCAATGTTTCTGTGGCTAAGCGAAACATTTGCTACGTTGATTGTTTCCCCATTTTATGACCTTTCTCGCCACAGTGGTTAACTGGCAACTGGCTCATATTTATGACAGTTGCAGTGTCCCCGGGGGGGGGGAGGTCATGTGATCACCTTTTGCAACCTTCTAAGAAGCAAAGTCTTAGTCTCCCTTAACAACCATGTTACTACCTTAGCAACCGTAGTGTTTCATTTAACAACTGTGGCCAGAAAGGCCATAAAACGGGACAAAACTCACGTAACCGATGTTTCGCTTAGCAACAGAAATGTTGGGCTCAGTGGTGGTCATAAGTTGACAATTACCTGTAATTAGCAAACTTCAAATTATTTCCCTGCTTTTCTATTGAGAACCAAGCCTTTCAGAGTTGTCCCAATAAGCACAGATTCTTTCCATGTTTCTATCCTGCTAACATGCTCCCACTCCTCCAAAAACTTGTTTTTCTCACACCAGTATTGCATCAATCATTTTGCCGCAACCTTTAAAAAAAAACAAAACAGACTCTAGATTTTTTTTGGCTTCGTCCATTTCACCTTACAACCCAAGCTGTATATTTTTCACTTGCAAAAACCTGGATTAAAATGTCTCTCTGTTAGATAGCTGATTATTGATGAGATCTTATGCAGTAGCTTCAACTTGACCAAAAACTCAAAACAAAAGAGATGTGTGAACACATAAGCAAGGGTAACAGTCACAGGAATATCCGCTCTAGTTTCAATATTTGCTTTTTCTCTTTCTGTTTTTGGCAGACAGGGACAAAAAAAACAACACACCTCCCTTCTGGATTCAAGAGCTGAAATTCTACAGGTAAATCTACTTCCATCGTTTGCGTTTACACCTAGGGAAAAGATCACCCATGCAGTTAAAATAAAAAATCTTTGTCCTCAGAAAACATGTATTGCTTTAAGCTTTTCTACTTTCTTCCTTTTTGGGGGGGGGAGGTTTAATCAGAAAGAAATTCAGCTTCTGCAAGTGGGTAAAACTGATTAATTGATCTCTTCAATCAGTTCCAAAAACTTAGCTCATCAGGCAAAATGTTATTTACTTTGCCAGCATTTCCAATTATAATATTAACGTGGGTTGGGTTTTTTTTTTGTAACTCGGGTGCCTGGTTCCCACTTCAAAAGGAAACTGAAGGTCAAGTGATCCCATTTCTAGTCATTGCCTTTTGGATTGTAGTTCTTCAGGGGAAGAATTGGCCATTTTGAATAGTTTATTTGAAGGCAGTCCTCAAATGACCTTCACCCAGCCAAAGGACAGATGGAAAACTTTGTGGAATTTAGAAAGGGGAGGTTTTAATGGCCCTTTCTTGCTGGGTCAGGAAAGGGGTGAGCATCTGTCAGTGTGTCCTAAATAATCAAAATTTTCCACAAGGCCAGCAGGGCTAATGTTCTCCAAGACAGAGCTGATACATTGATGGATGTGACTGCGGATGTGTTTAATCAGGAGGGGCCTGGAAGTCTTCGCCCTCTCTCCCTGTGTTCAAAGCAAAGAGGATTTGGCAGAAAACTGAAAGGGAGAAGATCATCCAGATAAATTAGAGGTGTATATTGGAGTTGGCTGAAGCCTGAATTCTGAGCCAAGGCTGAGTAATTGAGAATGGATTCCCCAAGGCAAAGGAGTTAGATCTGAATTTACTTCTTTAGAAATGGAGACACCTTGAAAATCTGTTCCAGAATGCTTTCCCTGCAAATTGTTTTTGTTTTCTTCTGATCTGGGGATCAAAATGAATCAGATTATCCTCTGAGTGGATTAGGTCATTTCTGGAATGTTGGAACCGATCAGCAGTGGGATTCACATATGTGAACAACTGGATGCCGCTTCCAGAAGTCCATTCTAGGTCTAGGCAACAAAAAAATTGTTCTACCAGTTCTGCCAAAGTTGTGTGAACTGGCTGAATCCCACCACTGGAACTGATCTTTGAAGGAGATTGGCTGATTTGCTTCTGTACATCTTTAAGGTAAGTCTCATAGATCTATCTATCCAAGGAAAGCTTGGTATTTTCTTTTTATAACAGATGATAGTTGACTTTCTAGAGCTGCAGACTCCACATTCATCTATAGGGTACTCTAGATGCTCTCTGAGCTTGGTAGTTTTCTTGCAGACGTTTTATTACCCAGATAGGTAACATCATCAGTGCTAGAAGAAGAGTAGGGTTTAAATATAACTGTCAGTGTTAATGGGAGTGTTCTTGGTGGTTCCTTGATTAGGAGGTTGTTTACTGTTTGATTCTGTATCTGAGTTGGTAATTCCTCTAATATGGAAATCCTATTTGTATCAGTTGCTGCAACAGTGAGATGAGTAGTATGTACATTTAATAAGTAAATAAAATAAAATCATGGCATGTAAACTCAACCTTTTGTGGACTGAGATTATGAACTGATGTGTGTTTGTATGTGAGACCCTGATTTCAGAATACAAAGTACTTCAGAATCTGTTATCTCCATATTTAGCTACTCTCGTTTAGAAAAGAAAAACAACAAAAATGATTAGGGGACTGGAGGCTAAAACATGTAAGGAAAGGTTGCTGGAATTGGGTATGTCTAGTTTAATGAAAAGAAAGACTGGGGTGGGGGGGACATGATAGCAGTCTTCCAATATCTCAGGGGCTGCCACAAAGAAGAGGGAGTCAACCTATTCTCCAAAGCATCTGAAGGCAGGACAAGAAACAATGGATGGAAACTAACCAAGGAGAGAACCAACCTGGAACTAAGGAGAAATGTCCTAATAATTAGAACAATTAATCAGTGGAATGACTTTGCCTCTAGAAGTTGTGGATGCTCCAACATTGGAGGATTTTAAGAAGAGATTGGACAGCCATTTGTCTGAAGTGGCATAGGGTTTCCTGCCTGAGCAGGGGGTTGGACTAGATGACCTCTAAGGCCCTTATCTATGGAGATTCTCAGTCATCGAGGTCACAGTTAGGTGCTTTTTTTTTTCAAAAGGCAAATGACTTTTGTTTTTTCTTGAAGATGTTTCATTTCTCATCCAAGAAGCTTCTTCAATTCAGAACTGAAGTTTGAACTGAAGAAGCTTCTTGAGAAGCAAAATGCTTCAAGGAAAAAACGAAAACCAGTTGTTTATTGAAAAAAAACCCGCCTTTGGAATCTCCATGGTCCTTACCAACTGTGTTATTCTGCTATCATGGTACTGTACATTTTAACTGGGTTCACACTAAGCTGTAATGTGTTTGAAACAGCGTGGCTGCACTCGTACAGTGAAAATTGGAGGTCTCACATCTCCCTTCCCAGAGGTCTCTGGGTCTTCACATCCTTCCTGTCTTGGAGAAGCAGCTTCCTATTTCCTATTGCCACCAGTTACCCTAGGGATATCTCACTTGGCATTTTCCATCTAATCCAGGGGTTCTCAACCTTGGCAACTTTAAGACTTGTGGACTTCAACTCCCAGAATTCCTCAGCCAGCTTTGCTGGCTGAGGAATTCTGGAAGTTGAAGTCCACAAGTCTTAAAGTTGCCAAGGTTGAGAACCCCTGAAATTCTAATCCTTACATAGAAAAGAGAGAGTTCTCTCACAATTAATGCTGACTCTTTACCAAATTAAAAGAAAAAATGAAAACAAAATCCGTACTGCCATTTCTTGACTCTGTAGCATTGAGGTATGTGGTTAGGCCAGGGGTGTTCAAACTTGGCCCTTTTATGACTTGTGGACTTCAATTCCCAGAATTCCTCAGCCAGGCACACTGGCTGAAGAATTCTGGGAATTGAAGTCCACAAGTCATAAAAGGGCCAAGTTTGAAGACCCCTGGGTTAGGGGAATCAGTCCTTGCTCTCCTGATTCCTTGAAAAAAAAAAAGGCCAATTACACAGGGTTAAATGAAACCAAAAAGGAAAAAAAATCCTTTTTTAAAGTTTAGTCACCTGCAAATTACTAGGTGGAGATAAAAATACAGAGCCGATCAAATCACAGATTGTGATTGAAAAGCAACTCGCATAAGGAGGAAAAATATCTTTGAGAAAGCCACCAAATGATGTTGGTTCATCCCTCCGTTAGAGGCAATTCTGCTGTAAAGATATTCCACTTTGCCTAAGTGACACAATTATAGAGCTTGCACAGAAAATAAATGCCATATTCAGAGAAGTTAGGCATAAGCATACACAGTCAAAATAAAAAAAAATCTTATCCACTATTTCTACTTAAATGTCTGTTTTACCAATTGAGATGACTGTTTTCTAAAACTAGTTTTATTTGATTCAATTCTGGGGCTTCTTCTCCAGATCCTTGGAGATTTCAGTCTATTAATTTTGAGGCTATACCTGCTAGGAAAGGAAAATTAACCTTATTTTTCTTCTCAGTCTTGATTCCTAACATCTGTCTTCATTTTTTGGTTGTTATTTTAATTTTTTTTTTCTATTCAGGATTGAGTTGATAACCTTGCCTCGGTAATTCCAAGCCTTGCTCAAGTCACCATGAACCTGGATTGAAACTGAATTAAGATGGGATGTCAGGGAAAGTGGGGCCTTACCAGCCCAGTGGTTTGGGCTAAATGTGTGATATAGATCTAGCTATAAAAAATGGTTTCAGTGTCCTGGGGTCATGCGATCACCTTTTGTGACCCTGTGACAAGCAAAGTCAATGGGGAAGCCAGGTTGATTTAACAACTGTGTTGCTAACTTAACAATTACAGTGACTCATTTAACAATTGCTGGCAAGAAAGGTCACAGAGTGAGACAAAACTCATTAACAATTGTCTTACTTAGCAATGGAAATTTTGGACCCAGTTGTGGTCCTAAACTGAGGACTGGCTTTGTTGTTGTTAGCTGCGAAGTCGTGTCCGACCCATCGCAACCCCGTGGACAACGTTCCTACAGGCCTTCCTGTCCTCTACCATCTTCTGGAGTCCATTTAAGCTCACACCTGCTGCTTCAGTGACTCCATCCAGCCACCCCATTCTCTATCATCCCTTTCTTCTGTTGCCCTCAATCTTTCCCAGCATTAGGCTCCTCTCCAGTGAGTCCTTCCTTCTCATTAGGTGGCCAAAGTACTTGAGTTTCAACTTCAGGATCTGGCCTTCTAAAGAGCAGTCGGGGTTGACCTCCTCTAGGACTGACCGGTTTGATCGCCTTGCAGCCCAAAGGGACTTGCAGGAGTCTTCTCCAGCACCCTAGTTCAAAGGCCTCAATTCTTTGGCGCTCAGCCTTTCTTATGGTCCAACTTTCACAGCCATACGTTGCAACTGGAAAAACCATGGCCTTGACTATACGCACTTTTGTTGGCAGGGTGGTGTCTCTGCTTTTTAGTATGCTGTCTAGATTTGCCATAGCTTTCCTCTCCAGGAGCAAGCATCTTTTAATTTCTTGGCTGCAGTCCCCATCTGTGGTGATCTTGGAGCCAAGGAAGATAAAATCTGTCACTACCTTCATTTCTTCCCCATCTATTTGCCAGGAATTGAGAGGGCTGGCTTAGGTTTCCATCAACTCCAGAGTTAAGGAAAAGCTTATCTATGTATATGTTCAGCAGGCCTTTAAGAGTGTTGAAAGAAAAATCTTCATGAAGGGTCCAGTCCAAGCCGGGAATAAACAAAATGGAAACTGCTTTAGAAAAAAGGTTCTAGTTTATTGAAGAGCAGAACCAGACAAATATGGCTCTGGGGCAGCTGACCACCTGGGAATGGTGGGTTTTTATACCTTCTTGGGCGTTTGTGTTTGGAGTTGTTCCTGTTTCTGTGGCATGAACTTTGACCTGAGCTTTTGAGCATGTCCTTTTTGGTGTTCTGATGCTGGTGGGTTAATCCTATTATGTCCTAAAGGTCATATCCTGCTTCCCTGGGGCTGTGGCTGATGGCTATGTCCTATGTTGGATTTTTTGGGTGAGGGGTTGCTGGTTCTAATCCTATCACTGCTATTGTTAGCTATCAAATCTTGCTCGAAGGGATTTTGAAAGAGCCTGTCTTGAATGAGTTTCTGCAGGTAGTGTTTGCTCATGAAGGGGGTCTCAGTCTTTCTGAATGGGATTATCAAATCTGCATTTCTACAGATCTGGCCTGCTGAGTTTCTGGCTGGGGGAGGAGAAGTGTTTGCCTTTTTAAGATTTGCTCCATTATCCCTTTGGGGAAATATAATCTGCCTTTTTAATATTTCTCCAAATACTTCTGTGGGAAGGATTTAAAGGCAGAAACCAACCCCACCTCCAAGTCTCTCCGTCCCAAACAGAAACCAAGTCTGCAGAATTGCAGATGTGATAATCTTGTCAGAAAGACTGGAGTCAGGAAACTCCAGTTTAGAAAGATTAGGGATTAGGGATTAGGAAGAAAGATCCCTAGAATCAACACACCAAAAATCTAAGAGTCATCAGCCACAGCCTCAGGGAAGCAGGATTGACCTTTGGGACATAATAGGATTAACCCACTACCATCAGAATACCAGAAAGGCACACTCAGACTCAGGTCAAAGTTCATGCTACAGGAACAACTCCAAACAAAAGGCTCCAGAGGGTATAAAAACCCACTCCCTACATGCGCTCACCCTCTTTTCTTCCAGAGCTATCTTTCTGTCTGGCTCTCCTCTCCAATAAACTGCAATCTTCTTTCTAAAGCAGTCGCCATGTTGTTTATTCCCGGCTTGGACTGAACCATGATGAAGACTTTTCCTTCAACACTTCTTTCCCTGGGGGAGGGGGTGCTATCTTCCTATAAGAGCAAAGCATGAATAGGTTCTTCGCTCCTGACTCCCCTCATTTTTTTCTCCTACACCATTAACAATGGTTTACGAAGAATACATCCCCCAAGAAAAAATTCTCCATTACTTCTTACATTTCAAATGAGGGAACTGCTAAAGTTTGTGTTGGAAGGTGCTGAATTGTTAAACTCAGCAAGCCAGCGGATGGGAGAAGACAAGGATGCCTGTCAGAAGTTTGAATTAACCTTTAAAATTGGGGAGGGGGGATCTCTTCAAGCGGGGGGGGGGGCAGCAGAGGCCTTGTGATCATCTGTGTTTCCTGAAGCAAAGAGATTATAAAGCTTCTCATGCTTCTTAGCAAGATCATATGATGGACTCCTGATTCCTGCCAAGAGGCATTTTCCCATGAATGTGCTGGCTTTCTAAAGGGATGCTCAAGGACTTTCCTGTTACATTTGGGCTCTGAAACCTTTTGTGTGGCTCGAGGAACTGTTAGAAGGTGTGGAGAGAGAAAGAGAGAGAGAGAGAGAGAGAGAGAGAGAGAGACAGACAGACAGACAGACAGACAGACAGACAGACAGACAGAGATAGAGACAGATAGTGAGAGAGAGAGAGACATACAGAGAGAGATAGAGACAGACAGACAGAGACACACAGAGAGAGAGACAGAGAGAGACAGACAGAGAGACAGACAGAGACAGACAGATAGATAGAGAGAGAGACAGAGAGACAGACAGACACAGAGAAACAAACACAGAAAGATAGAGACAGAGAAAGAGAGAGAGTCACAGAGAGAAAAAAGAGAGAGACACAGAAAGACAGAGAGACAGAGAGATACAGAGAGAGTGACAGAGAGAGACAGACAGAGATAGATACAGAGAGAGAGAGACAGACAGAGAGACAGAGAGAGATAGATGAAGAGAGACAGAGAGAGCAGATTTTGTGTACTACTTGCATGTTCTATTTTACATAGATGGTTGCAAATTTAGAAATAGGAAGTTCAATTAGCAATATGGTTCATCTGCCTCAATAGCAGAAGAAACTGGGATCAGGCCAAGGAGTACCCTGAAATCCTTTTTTTTATTATTATTTCAGAGCAAAACAGCCAAATAATAATAGCTTTTCTCTTTGCAGTTGCTATTCTGTAGGCACATGACAAACAAACACAGCACAAGATTGTCTGCATGTATCACGTCAGGAGGAGATATCCTCTCTGGGTGGATAAACAGTCCTATTCTTCTCTCCTTCCTTAGAGCTCTTTATGTTTAAACTCGGCCCTGAACTGGATTAGCCCTTCAGTAGTAGTAGTAGTAGTAGTAGTAGTAGTAGTAGTAGTAGTAGTAGTAGTAGTAGTAGTAGTAGTAGTAGTAATATTAGTAGTAGTAGTAGTAGTAATAATAATAATAATAATAATAATAATAATAATAATAATAAGTTGGAAGAGATCTTGGAGGTCATCTAGTCCAACCTTGTGCTCAGGCAGGAAACCCTATACCATTTCGGACAAATAACTGTCCAGTCTCTTCTTAAAGACTTCCAGGATTGGAGCATTCACAGCTTCTGGAGGCAGGTTGTTCCACTGGTTAATTGTTCTAACTGTCAGGAAGTTTCTCCTCAGTTCTAGGTTGCTTCTCTCCTTGATTAGTTTCCATCCGTTGCTTCTTGTCCTGCCTTCAGGTGCTTTGGAGAATAGCTTGACTCCCTCTTCTTTGTGGCAGCCCCTGAGATATTGGAAGGCTGCTATCATGTCCCCCCTCGTCCTTCTCTTCATTAAACTAGACATACCCAATTCCAGCAACTGTTCTTCATATGTTTTAGCCTCCAGTCCCCTGATCATCTTCGTTGCTCTTCTCTGTACTCTTTCTAGAGTCTCAACATCTTCTTTACATTGTGGTGATCAAAACTAGATACAGTACAGGTAGTCTTTGACTTACCAACACAACTGAGTCCAAAATTTCTGTTGCTAAGTGAGACAGTTGTTAAGTGATTTTTCTCCCGTTTTACCACCTTTCTTGGCACAGTTGTTAAGTGAATCACTGCAGTTGTTAAGTTACTAACATGGCTGTAAAGTGAATCTGGTTTCCCCCACTGACTTTGCTAGACAGAAGGTCGCAAAAGGGGATCACGTGACTGTGAGACACAGCAACGGTCATAAATATGTGTCAGTTGCCAAGCGTCCAAATTTGGATCACGTGACCAGGGGGATGCTGCAATGGTCGCAAGTGTGAAAAACCTGGTTGTAAATCAAGGACTGCCTGCAACCCAGGTGGAATGTGACCTAAAATTCTTTTTTGTCACAAAGAGTCATAATGTATTTTGTTTTTAATGGTTATTTTTTTCATCAATATGCTAAGCACTAACTCTACAACTTCTAACATTTTTTGTCTGTTTATTGATATTTGTCCTTCGTTCCTTTCCCTTCCTCCCTTCCTCCCTCCCTCCCTCCCTCCCTCCCTCCCTTCCTTCCTTCCTTCCTTTCTTCCTTCCTTCCCTCCTTCCTCTCTTCCCTCCCTCCCTCCCTCCCTCTCTTCCTTCCTTCCCTCCTTCCTCTCCTCCCTCCCTCCCTCGCTCCCTTCCTTCCTTCCTTCCCTCCTTCCTCTCCTCCCTCCCTCCCTTCCTTCTTCTCCTCCCCCTCCCTCCCCCCTCCCTCCCTCCCTTCCTTCCTTCCCTCCTTCCTCTCTTCCCTCCCTCCCTCCCTCCCTCCCTCTCTTCCTTCCTTCCCTCCTTCCTCTCCTCCCTCCCTCCCTCGCTCCCTTCCTTCCTTCCTTCCCTCCTTCCTCTCCTCCCTCCCTCCCTTCCTTCTTCTCCTCCCCCTCCCTCCCCCCCCCCCTCCCTTCCTTCCTTCCTTCCTCTTTATTCATTTTGTCTTTTTTTTAAAAAAAAGAATGACCACAGGAAGTTGGTGCAACAGGCCATAAAGGCAAGCTGGTTGCCAAATGCCTAAAATGCAAACGTAACCACACGAGAAGGGGAAACACAATTTTTTATGACAGCCGGAAGCGCTTCCCAGGCTGTAAGACACCTGCTAGACTGCTAGAGCTCTGAATGGTCATTAAACGATCTGTTGTAAGTCAAGGATTACCTTTACTTGGAAGCTGCGGATGGAAGGATAGGTGATGGATGGATAATATTTATTCTGACCACGGAGAAGGCAGAACATATATAAACTAAGTGCAGAAAAACAAACCAAGAAGCCATCTACATATCCATCAAAAGTTGAACAGATGAATGTATTAATGTGTTACCCTTGGAATAAAGGTGAAAAAGACTATCTTATACTTGTGAAATGAAGGCTCAGGACGAGATGAAAGTAATGTCATGGTGACACGGAAGAAAAATGAGGTTGCCAAGGCATATCTGTGTTGTTAGTTTTCAAGAGCACTCACATAAAGGCTTCCTGGTTTGTTTACTCCAGCACTTTTGTCAGGGCTGAGCCACCATAATGGCCTTTCATATAGACACACAGCACCCCAACAAATATTAAAAAGAGTTGGAGCTGTCATTGTGTTGTTGTGATGCTCTCTCCCTCCCCCCCCCCCACAATGGCTTAGTCATTCCCTCTGGGAGGAGAAGCTGAGCTTGATCCATCATGCTCCAAATGTGCCTGCACTTTTCTGATAAACCACAATCCTAAAAAAAATCTTTAGCATGTTAAAAACTGAACCCTATCATAAAGAATGAATATACATGGTTTTTTAAAAATCAAGATAAGAAGTCTTGAATGTCCACAAACCAGAAGAGTCTCAAACTCCTGCGACAACCTCTGGAAGAACATCTCAAACTCTCAATGTTGGGATAAAACAAGCTTTTTTTTCTGGCCAAGAACAGTTAATTTTTCATTAACACTAAACCTGTAAGAATTAAAATTACATTACTGCCAAGTAACACACTGCTGGATGGTGCCTACAACTGTGGTAGAGGCTGTGATGACAAGAAAACTAAAATCTGGAACTATATTTGTGAAATCAATTGGGGCAGGATTTCCAACCAGGAAAAGTGAGATTTGTAAGTATTTATGTATGTCATATTGCATTGATTTCTATGTTGTCCAACTGGGTGGATGAGCATCCTTGGATGCATCACTATATGTAGAAATAATCCCCAAAGAACAGAACAGCAGAGTTGGAAGGGAGGGTCAGCTCAAGCAGGAGACCCTATACCAGGGGTCCCCAAGCCCCGAGCGATGGACCAGTACCGGGCCGTGGCATGCCAGCAACCGGTCCACACAAACAAACAAAGCCCCATCTGCGAGATGCAGGCAGCACACAAAACCATGCACCCTCCGGTCCACAGAAAAAACTCTCCATGGAACCGGTCCCTGGTGCTCAAAAGATTGAGGACCTCTGCCCTATTCCATTTCAAATAAATGGTTGTCCAGTCTCCTCTTAAAAACCCCGAGTGATGGAGCACCCACAACTTCTGGAAGCCAGCAATTCCACTGGTTAATTGTTTTCGCTGTCAGGACATTTCTCCTCAGTTCCAGATAACAAGTGATCACTAGTGAACTTTTAATGATATTCAACAACATAATGTCCAAGAGCCTAGAAGTGATAAAAAAAAAAAGGTGAACACGCAATATAAATCCGCCCAGGTGATTTCTCAAAAGGTTCCTCAAACAAAATGATCTTGAGAGATTTCTCAACAGTTAATAGGAAAGGTGCTGTGTGGCTCTATAATGTCAGGGCCACCACAGAAGATGGGTCCCAGACCCATCATCCTCTCTCTGAAAGCCTGACTGGGTCCGGCAATATCACTTTGGAGCAGATGAACCCTAAAGTACCCTGGAAGCTAAGTCCTAAAGAGCTTTTATCAATAAAAACCTGAATTTTGAGTTGGCTTCGGAAATCAGATGGAGCTAAATGCAAACTAACTCCTAAAAACAGATAAAATGAAGAATGATAGAGTTGGAAGAAACCTTGGAATTCTTCTAGTCCAGTGTTTCTCAACCTTGACAATTTTAAGGCATGTGGACTTCAACTCCCAGAATTCCACAGCCAGCATTGCTGGCTGTGGAATTCTGGGAATTGAAGTCCACATGCCTTACAATTGTCAAGGTTGAGAAACACTGTTCTAGTCCAACTCTAGCTCAACCAGGCGACCCTATACCATTCCACAATTCATTCCACAAGGGATTGGACTTGTGGCTACACAGCAACTCTAGGTTGATTCCTCTTTTGACTCCGCCTCCAGGTTCTGCCATGCCTTCTCTTACACCCATCAGCCAAAGAGTGTCAGCTGGCAGGGACTAAAATGTGGGCCTTTTCTGCAGTGGCCCCTGCTCTGTAGAACATCCTCCCTTTGGAGATCAGAATGGCCCCATCCTGTTGGCCTCTTGTAAAGCTTTAAGAGCCTAGCTGTTCTCCAAAGCCTGGGCCGCTAAATGCTGTAGGCGTCTCATTGCTCAGCTTTCCTATTAACTGGCCAAGTCTCTCGGCTGCTGGCTATGATTGTTTTGGACATTTTAAAATGCTTTTTTCTTGTTTCAGTTGTTTTTGAGCTTTTGAAATTGAGATGGGAAGCTATGGAAATGTAATAAATAAATAAAATCAAGTTCAAATGGAAATGTAGAGGACCAGCATTTACTGCTCATCCCCATTATTGGCATGTGTGTGTCCAGGAAGATTTTATACACATTTCTTTCAGCCTAGAAACATAAACAGGACTGTCTCTTTGAAAGGAAAACTGAAGGACTTTGGATCAACTTCCTTTCTGATTTCTGAGATTTTGCTCAAGATTTTGCAGGATGGCTCAGTGATGGTTAGAGAGGCTGAGCTGGTCAGCTGGAGAGCTGACCACCTGCATTCGTGACTTAAGCTTCACCCAAAAGCTCCTGTTACTTGCTCTAGATCCTACCCAGTTAGCAGTTTTAAAAGCATGCAAATACTATTAGATTAATAGGTACCACTTTGGTAGAAAGGTAACAGCTTTCTGTGTGCTTTTGGCATGTAGCCAGACTGGCCACATGACCACGGAAATTGTCTTCAGACAATGCTGGCTCCCTCAGCCAAGAAACTTAGAGTCAGACATGACTGTCAGGGAAACCTTTACTGTTACCTTTTACTCATGAAACTTGACTTGAAAAGTTGAGTATTCCCCCCATCCCCACCACCATCTACCACTCAAACGTTCATCCTCATCCATCTCCCTAGGAACCCAGCAATGTAAGTAGCTTGGTGTGAGAAAGCATTACAATCCAGCACGTCAAAAGTCATGTGCTAGGCAGAAGATGAAGTTCAAAAAAAAAGTCTCTGTACAACTAGAAAGTGGGTAAATATTTCTTGGATGAAGCCCAGAGCATGTGATAATCAGATTACAGAAGTGTGCATGTGTGGATCAAGAGGGGGAAGCATAGTTGAATGAGGTGCCAGGAAGAAATATGCAAGAAGGATTTCGGAGCCAGTGAGAGGGATAAAATCTCTTTTGTCGGGAGTTAACTGAACTACTCAGGAGAGGAGACTAGATTTTGTGGGGTCTGCAAGGCGATGTCTCTTTTTTCTATAAGCATAATTTTGGGGGATCCTGCCCCTTGGGTCCAGCCAGTTCCCTCGGGCATGTGCTAACTCAAACAACTTGCTGAGGAAAGAATGTTGTCCAACATGGCCTGGAGATGGTTCTCCTTGTGGAGAGCTTTCGAACAGAGGTTCTTGCAGAGGGCGCCTCCTTTCAGCTGCTCCTCTTGGCCCTCAGTTCCCCTTTCTCCGGAGTAGATGACAGAGAGGACTGGCCGGCTGTGTTTTACAATAAGACTTGTAGGTGCTTGAGCAACTTTATGGGATATAACTGTGGGGATTGCAAATTCAACTTTGGAGGACCCAACTGCACGGAAAGAAAGCTGCGCGTCAGGAAAGACATCTTCAAGCTGAGCGCCAGAGGAAAACGACCAGTTCCTTGCCTATCTCAATTTGGCAAAATATACCACCAGCCGGGATTTTGTCATTGCCGCTGGAACCTATGCCCAGATGAACAATGGCAGCACTCCGATGTTCCGAGACACCAGTGTCTATGACCTTTTTTGTCTGGATGCATTATTACGCGTCTCGAGACACGCTCCTTGGAGGCACCAACGTCTGGAGGGATATAGACTTTGCACACGAAGCTCCAGGCTTCCTTCCTTGGCATCGCCTGTTTTTGCTCCTGTGGGAACGTGAGATCCAGAAGCTTACTGGGAATGAAGATTTCACCATACCCTACTGGGATTGGAGAGATGCTGAAGGTTGTGGCATCTGTACAGATGAATACATGGGAGGCAGACATCCCAGTCAGCCAAACCTATTGAGCCCAGCCTCCTTCTTCTCCTCATGGCAAGTATGTATAGGCAGGAGGGAGAGGAATTATAGATATACTGGTATAGGTATACCAGTATACCTATACTATCTATATATCGACATCTATATCTATATATCATCTATCTGATAGATATATAGATACATACTTACTATTATCCTTCTCATCTTTCTATCACCTATTTACCTATTTCTTTAGCATCTTATTACTATAACGTTGTTCGTATCTTATGATTTATGTGATTGTACTTATTCAGTATCCTATTATGATTTATGTTGATTGCTTTTATTTAGTACATATTTAGTATTTAGTAGTATTTAGTATTTAGGCTGTCACTGGGTGTTGTAGCTTATGATTTATGATGATTGTATTTTATGATTATGATCATGATTTATCATTTGTTGCTTGTATGTACACTAAGAGCTTCTACACCGGAAATGAATTCCTTGTGTGTCCAATCACACTTGGCCTATAAAGAATTCTATTCTTTCTCTCTCTCTCTCTCTCTCTCTCTCTCTCTCTCTCTCTCTCATCTCTCTCTCTCTCTCTCTCTCTCTCTCTCTCTCTCTCTCTCTCTCTCCCTCCCTCCCTCCCCCCTCCCTCCCTCCCCCCCTCTCTCTCTCTCAGCTGAGATACATGAGTTAAGTGAGTTTTGCCCCATTTTATACCCTTTCTAGCCACACTTGTTGAGTGAATCACTGCAGTTGTCAAATTAGCAACAGGGTTGTTAAGTGACTCCAGCTTCCCCATGGATTTGCTGGTCAGAAGTTTGGAAAAGGTGATCACATGACCCCAAGGACACTGGCAACTATCATAATATGAGTCAGTTGTCAAGCGACTTGAATGTTGGTCACGTGACCATGGGGAAGATGCAACAGGTGTAACTATGAAAATGTGATCATACCCCATTTTTTTTCAGTGCCATTGTAACTTCAAAAGGTCAGTTAAAGGAACTGTCGAGGAACACCTGCATTCAAGTAGCATTCCAATTTGTTCCATTAAATCCTGATCTCATGTTTTCTTTTCAAAAAAATAGAAATACACATTGACTGTTACTAGATTAGGTAGGTAGGTAGATATCGATAGGTAGGTAGATAGATAGATAGATAGATAGATAGATAGATAGATAGATAGATAGATAGATAGATAGATAGATAGATAGATAGATAGATGAGAGAGAGAGAGAGAGAGAGAGAGATAGATAGATAGATAGATAGATAGATAGATAGATAGATAGATAGATAGATAGATAGATAGATAGATAGATAGATAGATAGATAGATAGATAGATAGATAGATGAGAGAGAGAGATAGCTAGCTAGATAGATAGATAGATAGATAGATAGATGAGAGAGATCGATAGATAGATAGACAGACAGACAGACAGACAGACAGACAGATAGATAGATAGATAGATAGATAGATAGATAACCTTTGTTGTAATTTTGTCATGCCTTAAAAAGATTCAGACAAATTGGAACTGTTTCAGAGAAGGACAATAGTGATGATTAGAGAACTAGAAACTGATTCTGGTTGCTGGAATTGGGTAGGTGTAGTCTAATGAAGAGAAGGACAAGGGTGACATGATAGCCATGTTCTACCGGTAGTATCTCAGGGGCTGACACAAAGAAGAGGGAGTCAAGCTATTTCCCAAAGCGCCAGAAGGCAGGACAAGCAGGAACGGATGGAAACTAATCAAGCAAAGAAGCAACCTAAAACTAAGGAGAAACTTCCTGACAGTGAGAACAATTAATCAGTGGAACAAATTGCATCCAGAAGTTGTGGGTGCGCCAAGTGGAGGTTCTTAAGGAGAGATTGGACAACGATTTGGTCTGGGAATGGTATAGGACCGTGGTAGCGAACCTATGGCACGCGTGCCACAGGTGGCACATGGAGCCCTCTCTGTGGGCACGCGCACCGTCGCCCCAGTCCTAGGCCTTCAGCTGGGCTTTATAAAACCTTTTTGCTTTGGCCTCCACCACCGTGTGCAAAAAAAAAAAAAGGTTCAATCAATCAATTTCAACTTCTTGTGGGAGAAAAAAAAAGATCTCGCAAAGTTGGAATTGATTGATTGAACTTTTTAGTCCCACCCAGTCTGCCGTTACCACCGCAGCCACGCCCACCCAAATGGGCCACACCTACCAATGGGCCACGCCCACCTGGCACCCGGCGATACATAAGTGGGTTTTGGGCTGCAGTTTGGGCACTCAGTCCTCTAAAAGGTTCGCCATCACTGGTATAGGTTTTCCTACTTGAGCAGGGGGTTGGGCTAGAAGACCTCCAAGGTCCCTTCCAACTCCGTTATTCTGTTATTTCTGTGAAGAGAACTTGAAAGAGCTGAATAGGTTTAGCCTTGAGGGAGACTGAGGGAGAAGTTGAAAGCATTTTTCAAGTACCTGAAAAGATGCCAAATGGAAGAGCTGTTTTCTCTTATTCCTAAGTGCAAAACACCAGTTTCAATTACAGGAAAGCAGTTTCTACCTGATTGTTAGAAAACAGATCCTAGTGGTAGGAATAGTCCAGCAGTAGAACCAACTAAACAGCTTTATCCTTTACTTGATACGCTATGCTAAGCAGAGACTGAAACGGTCTGGCTACTGGCTTTTGTTTGAATCCCTGCACTGAATAGGGCTTGGCTACAGATAGTCCTCAACTCACAGCTATTTGTCTAACGATCAAAGTTACAACTTGGCACTCAAAAAGTGACTTCAGAGGACTTTTCACACTTACAACTTTTGTGGCATCCCCACGGTCATGTGATCAACATTCAGATGCTTGGCAACTATTTAGTATTTATTTATGATGGTCGCAGTGTCCCTGGGTCACACGATCCCCTTTTGTGACCTTCTGACAAGCAGGGTCACTTCACAACCGCGTTACAAATTTTACAATGGCAGGAATTGTGGCAAGAAAGGTCATAAAATGGGGCAAAACTCACTTAACAACTGTCTCACTTAGCAACACAAATTTTGTGCTCAATTGTGGTTGCAAACTGAGGACTACCTTTACAAATGTATTGGGATTTCTTGCACTCACACGTAGCAGAGAATGGTTGTTTTAGCCTACTTTTAGGCTAGAAAGCTATGAAGATCTAGGCCAGTGATGGCAAACCTTTTAGAGACCGAGTGCCCAAACTGCAACCCCAAACCCACTTATGCATCGTCGAGTGCCGGGTGGGTGTGGCCCATTGGGTGGGCGTGGCTCCGGTGGTAACGGCAGACTGGGTGGGACTAAAAAGTTCAATCCATCAATTCCAACTTTGCAAGATCTTTTTTTTCCTGTGAGAAGTTGAAATTGACTGATTGAACCTTTTTTTTTTTTTTTGTACACAGCGGCGGAGGCCTAAAGCGAAAAGGTT
The DNA here is from genome assembly GCA_034064705.1 of Bothrops alternatus. Classification (NCBI taxonomy): domain Eukaryota; kingdom Metazoa; phylum Chordata; class Lepidosauria; order Squamata; family Viperidae; genus Bothrops; species Bothrops alternatus. Next base: position 2,104,755 of record JARGCV010000217.1, read on the forward strand.
TTATAAAACCCAGTTGAAGGCCGAAGACTGGGGTGACAGCACGCGTGCCCACAGAGAGGGCTCTGAGTGCCGCCTCTGGCACCCGTGCCCTAGGTTTGCCACCACTGATCTAGGCTTATCTGGCATATTGCTACAAGCATATCATATGAAATGAAGATGATTTATGCTGGTCCTGGGATGTGTATATTCTTGGTGGCAATAGCTCCCTGAAGTCTCAAGCTCAGAAATATTGATTGCCATTTGAAATGCTTTTAGCTGACATCCCAAGGGATATTCTGTCTTTCAGCCATAGTGCTTACGGTGACTTACAACACATTTTGTTTTTGTTTTTTTAAAAAGGGCGATTGGGATGCAAATACAGCACATCAACAGGCAAAACACTGGAAGATTAACACTGCAGCAAAGTGGTTTGACCAGCTAGATTATCTTAAACCTCTAGGTCAGGGGTTCTCAACCTTGGCAACTTTAAGACTTGTGGACTTCAACCCCCAGAATTCCTCAGCCAGCTTTGCTGGCTGAGGAATTCTGGGAGTTGAAGTCCACAAGTCTTAAAGTTGCCAAGGTTGAGAACCCCTGACCTAGGTAAAATGGGATTCTGAAAACGGTAGAGTTCCATAGGTGGTTTTTTTTTTTCCTCAAGAGGCAACTGGACTTCCTTTGTTTTTCCTTGAAGATGTTTTGCTTCTCGTGCAAGAAGCTTCTTCGGTTCAAAATTGAAGCAAAGTCCAGTTGCCTGTTGAAAAAAGCACCATGACCTGGATAACAGAGTATCTCCATACACAGAGTTCCATCTGCATCAAAATGTGGATAAATGCTATGGGAAGAATTTGAAATTATAAGAAGTTGGGTGAAGAAGGCAGAACTGAGTGGTTTCCTTGTTCCTACTTTCTTTCATTTCAATCAATCGGAACAGAGCTGGAAAAAACCTTGGAGGTCATCTAGTCCAACCCCCTGCTCAAATGGAAGACCCTATGCCATTTGAAACAAGTGGCTGTCCAGTCTCTTCTTAAAAACCTCAAATACTAGAATACTGCTATTATGTCTCCCCTAATCCTTCTTTTCTCTAGACTAGCCATATCCAGTTCCTATAAGTGTTCTTCTTATGTTTTAGTCTCCAGACCTTTAACATATTAGTTGTTCTTCTCTGAAGAGCATGTAATGAAATGAATTCATTTTTTGCTAACCAGCAACTCCACTTGGAAAATTTGGGGTGTCCATATAGCCAGATCCTGAAGTTGAAACTCAAGTACTTTGGCCACCTAACGAGAAGGAAGGACTCACTGGAGAAGAGCCTAATGCTGGGAAAGATTGAGGGCAATAGAAGAAGGGCACGACAGAGAAGGAGGTGGCTGGATGGAGTCCCTGAAGCAATAGGAGTGAGCTTAAATGGACTCCAGAAGATGATAGAGGACAGGAAGGCCTGGAGGAACGTTGTCCCCATGGGGTCGCGATGGGTCGGACACGACTTCGCAACCAACAACAAAGGCTGGTTCTTCAATAGGAATTGTCAGTTGGGTGGAATAGTACGAAACTTAGACATCCCATTGGAAATATGATAAAATGCCATTATTCCAGTTGTTTCAATATTACTTAAGAGGACCTGGGATTTTCTAGCAGTGATTATCAATTGTATATCAGGAAGCAGTGATTATCAATTGTACATTAGGAAGCAGCGTTGACAAATCAGCACAATTTTGATTAGAAACAATTGCATATAACTGTGATTGCAGAACAGTGTCCAAATAATGCCCTGTGCTTTTCTTTCTTAAAGAAAGTTTTCTTTTATAACCACCTGCAAAGGATAAGGAGTTTGAGGAAGTTAAGGGAAATAATAAGAGGAAAACGTCTTAATTGTACAATAAATTCAATCTAACAAATTATCAGGATCCAATCGGGGTTGGTCACCCGGACCAGATGTTTATTTATTTATTTATTTATTTATTTTATTCGCTTTGTATGCCGCTCCTCTCCGAAGTCTTCTGAGCTTTCGGACTCGTGCTGTGGAGCTTACTCTCAGGGAATTTCTCTCTCACCAGAATTGTCTGCTTTGGGCTATTCTATGCGTAGTATTTATTTGTTGCCTGGTTGGTGTGGCTTCTTATTGGCTGATTGGGTGTTGATGGCTGGCTATTAAGTCATTGTCGGTTGTTTCCTTGTGCTGCCAAGTCCTTGGCTCCTGATAAGCTGGGGGTAAATCAGCAGTCTTATTGAGTGACAAGAGGCCTGTTTCCCAGGCTTCAATCATTTCCTTGGCTATTTTTGTACTTACTCGGCCAACAATCTTAGTAGCTGCCAAATTGAAAGTATGTCCTTGTTCATTGCAATGTGAGACTATCAGTGAGTTCAGGTCCCCACGTCTGACCGCTCTCTTGTGTTCTTGTAATCTGATTGTTAGCTTCCTTCCCGTCTGTTTTACATAATTACAGGGGCAATCCTTGCAGGGGATTTGGTAGATTACATTAGAGCAGCGGTTCTCAACCTGTGGGTCGCGACCCCATTTGGGGTCGAATGACCGTTTTGCGGGGGTCACCGGACACCGCAGCCCGCCACTTCCCCCCCGTTTCCCCTCGGCCGTCGCGCGTGCGCCGCGCATGCACAGTTCGGGCCGTTGTGCCGCGCAGGCGCGGTTCGGGCTGTCGCGCCGCGCGTGCATGGCGCAGGTCGGGGGTCGCGCCACACATGGGTGGCGCAGGTGGGGTCTCGGCCTGAAAAAGGTTGAGAACCGCTGCATTAGAGGTATCTCCCAGGACCCAGATTGGATCCTGAAACATTATCCTTGGACACGTATGTTTGCCTTCATTTGTAGCAAATTATCCTCTGGGCAAAGCTATATAACCAAGGAGATGGACGTTGGCAAGGCAGACGAAAGGCAGGAGTGGTGCTTTTGCCAAACTCCTGTTTTTCTGCTTGTTTGTAAAAATGGATTCTCTCCTTATTTCAGTGGGAATAATTTCATGAACGAAGGCAAATGCACATGGTCCTCGACTTATTACAGTTCATTTAGTGACTGTTCGAAGTTAAACACTGAAAAAAAAAGTGATCGTTTTTCACACCTGCAACCGCTGCAGCATCCCCATGATCACATGAGCAAAATTCGGACCAGCTTGGCAACTGCTTCATATTTATGACGGTTGCAGTGTCCCGGGGATCACAGGATCCCCTTTCGTGATCTTCTGTCCAGAAAAATCAATGGAGAAGCCGGATTCACTTAACAGCCGTGACACTAATTGAACAACTGCAAGGATTCATTTAACAACTATGGCAAGACAGATTGCAAAATGGGACAAAACTCACTTAACAACTGTCTCGCTTAGCAACAGGAATTGTGGGTGTAAGTCAAGGACTTCCAATTTGCCAAGCGTCTGAATTTTGATCACAGGACCATGCAGTGGTCATGTGAAAAATAGTCATGAGCCACTTTTTCAGTGCTGTTGTGACTTTGAATGGTCACTAAACATACTGTTGTAAGTTGAGGACTACCTGTACTCTTCTCCCTTCCTCCCTGCCTGCTTTCCTGCCATCTCTCTCTCTCTCTCTCTCTCTCTCTCTCTCTCTCTCTCTCTCTCTCTCTCTCTCTCTCTCTCTCTCTCTCTCTCTCTCTCTATCTATCTATCTATCCATCCATCCATCATCTCTCTCTCTAGCTCTCTAGCTATCTTCTACCTATGACCTATCTATCTATCTATCTATCTATCTATCTATCTATCTATCTATCTATCTATCTATCTATCTATCTATCACCTATCCATCCATACATCCATCCATACATCCATCCATCCATCATATCTCTATCTCTCTCTAGCTATCTAGCTATTTTCTACCTATCACCTATCTATCTATCTATCTATCTATCTATCTATCTATCTATCTATCTATCTATCTATCTATCTACCTATCTACCTATCTATCTATCTATCACCTATCCATCCATCCATCCATCCATCCATCAATCATCTCTCTCTCTCTCTCTAGCTATCTAGCTATCTTCTACCTACCACCTATCCATCTATTTATCTATCTGTCTGTCTGTCTGTCTGTCTGTCTGTCTGTCTGTCTGTCTGTCTGTCTGTCTGTCTGTCTGTCTGTCTGTCTGTCTGTCTATCTATCTATCTATCTATCTATCTATTACCGATCCATCCATCCATCCATCCATCCATCCATCCATCCTCTCTCTCTCTCTCTCTCTCTCTCTCTCTCTCTCTCTCTCTCTCTCTCTCTCTCTCTCTCTCTCTCTCTCTCTCTCTCTCTCTCTCTCTCTCATCTATCCATCTATCCATCCATCCATCCATCCCTCTATCGTCTGTCTGTCTGTCTATCTTTCTGTCAACTCTTGTCAGAGCTGTCATGTTATGCATACAACTCAAAATTCAGATGGATTTCTTGGAATCACATCAATGCAAGCCGGATGAAAACCACACTCCCTGTAGCACTTAAAAAAGAAATGCTGGAGGCTCTTTGTGGTGTCAAAATAACCTCCGTTTTGCTGTGCTGCATGTTGGAACTCTGTCAGGCATAGACAAAACCCAGAAAAGGAAAGGAAAGAATGAAGGTTTTTTTTTTTCAGGGCATCAGATTGGCAAATGCACAAAAGTACTTTTTTAAAAAAGCTGGTTCTTTTGCAAGGGTGGGGGCAGCGAAGTGTGGGGGATTCGCAAGGGTAACCCTAACTCACCAGCCATAATAAAATGACAGTTACACAAAGGAAAGTCAGGGAACCCTCAAGAGTTGTCAACTGGAGGAGGGGGGGACAGAGGAGCGGAAGAAAATCTGCAAAGTTTCTATTTCTAACTCAGATACCTTTCTTCTAAAGAAAAAGAGGCCATACTTTATTCTCGGGAGGCTGTTGCCATGGAAACTGCGATAACTGTGAATGCTGGGTGAAATACTGACTTCTCTTCCCCCCCCAACCCACCCCAACCTTTAAGTCTTCCTCGGCCAACTGTTGTTAGTCCTTCGCTAAACGAATTTGCAAGCCATATTTTGCACAGGTTGGCAGGCTTAAGAGGTACCTGCTCTTGACATCAAAGCTATAAAAAAAGCCATTTACTCCCCCCACACACACACCCCCTCCATTTCCCCTGAAGGTGAATGTTGATTGTAATCCACTCAAGTGACAGGTGAGTTTTCCAGTTAGGGCTGAAGGACCTGCTTGAAGGATTTCAGAGCCTGAAGTGTATATGTAATAATAAACCTTTATAGAACTGTCCCCCCACACACACACACACGCACACACGCAGGAGTCCCCTAAATTTCAGAGTCTGGAATTTGCAAGCAAAATGAGGAAAAATGCACTGGGAAGATTTTCTGCCAGTTTTGGGCCATGAAAAAAAAAAGAAAAAAAAAGAGGCAGATAAAATTTGGGCAAAGAAAACACCTATTCACATATTATATATTGTGGGAAGTCAGCCCCCCAGAGAAGGAAATATTAAAAGGGCAGAAAAATATATTTCCTCAAAAGATCTTAAAGAGGCAGAAAAGCATGTCCAGTTTTCTTGATAGCCCCAAGTCTCCACCCCCCCCCACAAGCAGAAACCAGATCTGTAGAAATGCAGATGTAAATAATCCATTCAGGAAGGTTGAAGCTAGAAGATTAAGAAGACAAAGACACCTAAAATCTACATACCCCACCCAAACTCTAAGACAGGACATAATAGGATATATATATATATATATATATATATATATATATATATATATATATATATATATATATATATATATATATATATATATATATATATATATATATATATATATATATATATATATATATATATATATATATATATATATATATATATATATATATATATATATATATATATATATATATATATATATATATATATATATATATATATATAGTTCATTTAATGACCCTTCAAACTTACAACAGCACTGAAAAAAGTGACTTGTGACTGTTTTTCACATTTATGACCGTTGCAACATCCCTGTGGACCCCTGTGGTCACATGGTCAGAATTCAGCTTGGCAACTGACTCCTATTTATGATGGCTGCAGTGTCCTGAGGTCACGTGATCTGCTTTTGCGACCTTCTGACAGGCAAAGTCCATGGGGAAGGCAGATTCACTTAACAACCATGTCACTAACTGAACAGCTGCAGTGATTCACTTAACAATGGTGACAAGAATGATCGTAAAATGGGACAAAACTCCCTTAATAAATGTCTGACTTAGCAAGAGAAATTTTGGGCTGAATTGTAGTTGTAAGTCAAGGACTACCCATTTCTAAAAATTATAAACAAGTTCCTAAAACATTTCAAGCTGTCTCTCTTCCTTTGTCTCGGCCTCTTATCATTGCCATTTGACTTGTGATTATTAATCAGTTTAAAAAAATCCCAAAGGTGCTTTTTTCAAGAGGCAACTGGACTGTCTTGTTTTTCTTTGAAGAGGTTTCACTTCTCATCCAAGAAGCTTCTTCAGCTCTGACTGCATGGTGGGAAGGATTTATACTCCTTGCAGACAGCCGGTCATTTGCATTCTTTTAGAGAGTCATTGAGACCACTTAGAGGTTTGCCTGTGTCCTCAGGGTCACCTGAGTTGTGCAAATTGGTGGTGGAGCCTTCTTGGAACTGCTGAAAGGATTGTGTTGTAGACTGGAGATAATTGGTGTCGTATCCTCCCCCCCCAATCTATCTCCAGTCCACAACACAATCCTTTCAACAGTTCCAAGAAGGCTGCACACCCATTTGCTCTACTAAGGTGACCCTGAGGACACAGATAAACCTCCAGGGGGTCTCAGTGACAAGAGTGCAAATGATCAGCTGTCTGCAAGGAGTATAAATCCTCCCATTCCCCACCATCCAGTCAGAGCTGAAGAAGCTTCTTGGATGAGAAGCGAAACATCTTCAAAGAAAAACAAGAAAAAGCACCTTTGGGATAATAACTATGACCTGGATGGCTGAGAATCTCCATAGACAGTTTAAAAAAGCATTTTAAATAATATCTTATTTATTTATTTATTTATTTATTTATTTATTTATCTGCCGCCCTTCTTGCGGTTCATGGGATCCTAACAGTGCAGAGTTGGAAGACACTGCAAAAATCCAACTATCTATGATGTGCAAGGAGAAACCATCCTCAAGAGGAGCTATTTCCCCCCTTTTCTTAAAAATTCCTCGAGATGGAAAACCCCAGATTTCCCTATTTTAACTTTAACTTTATTTAAATTTCTATGCCGCCCTTCTCCTGAGACCCAGGGCGGCTTACAACAATAATTTTGAGCATAGTTATACAGAATTTACAGTTGGGAGATATTCTTTTTGTTCATTATGTTTAAAATAGTTGTGGATGATCTTTTGTGTAGCTTCACTTTTTAAACATGAACATGTCTGCCACGTCTCCCCGTGGTCCTCTTTCTCCAGATTGGACATCCCAAGTTACTTCAACTTGTCTTCATAGCTCGTCCTTCATAAGACTTCCTTGATTTTTTTAATCATCTTGGTTGCCTTCCTCTAAACCAGCGGTTCTCAACCTATGGGTCACGACCGCATTTGGGGTCGAACGACCGTTTCGCGGGGGTCGCCAGGCACCGCGGCCCGCCATTTTTTTGCCCGTCGCGTGCGCGCTGTGCATGCGCGGTTCGGCCCGTTGCACGCGTGCCACGCATGCACGGTTTCGGCCGTCGTGCGCACGCCGTGCATGCATGGATCGGCGTGCCACGCATGCGCGGTTCAGGCCATCGCGCACACACCGCGCATGCACGGATCGGCCCATCGTGCTGCGCATGTGCGGTCCAGGCCGTTGCGCGCCGCGCATGCGCGGATCGGTCCATCACGCATGCGTGCGCGGCGCGGCGCGGGTCGGGGTTGCGCCGCGCATGGGCGGCGCAAGTGGGGTCTCAACCTGAAAAAGGTTGAGAACCACTGCTCTAAACCTTCTCTTACCTGCCATTATCCTTCTAGAAATATTTTGTCCTAAAGTGTACTTTGGTATGGTGTCACCACGACCGAGGGAAATAATTATTTCATATGTGCAAAATTGCAAAGGGTGCTAAACATGAAAAGCAAAGGTGTGTTCTGAGTAATCGTCTTTGTATATATACAAGTGACTGTCTAGCCTCTTCTTAAAAATCTCCAGTGATGGAGCACCCACGATTTCTGGAGGCAAGCTGTTCCGCTGATTAATTGTCCTCACTGCCAGGAAGTTTCTCCTTAATTCTTGGTTGCTTCTGTCTTTGATCAGTTTGCAACCATTGTTTCTTGTCCTTCCCTCTGGTGCTTTGGTGAATAACATGACCCCCTCTTCTTGGTGGCAGCCCCTCAAATACTGCTATCGTGTCACCCCTATTTAGTCAGCAAGTGTTGTATTGCCTCTGTACAAATCGATGGTGAGACCACACTTGGAGTACTGTGTACAGTTCTGGTCACCGCACCTCAAGAAGGATATAATGGAACTGGAAAAGATGCAAAAAAGGGCAACAAGAATGATCAAGGAAATGGAGCACCTCCCTTATGAAACCAGATTGCAATGCCCTGGTCTCTTCAGCCTTGAAAGACAGTGTTTAAGGGGTGACTTGATCGAAGTGTATAAAATCATGCATGGGATAGAAAAGGTGGATAGAGAAAAATTCTTTTCTCTATCACACAATACTAGGACAAGGGGGCACTCCCTAAAGCTCGTAGGTAAGAAAGTGAGAACAAATAAAGGGAAATATTTCTTCACCCAGAGGGTCGTTGGTTTATGGAATTCACTTCCAGAAGGGGTCGTGACAGCTGTCAGCCTTGACAGCTTCAAGGCAGGGTTAGATAGATTCATGGATGCCAAGTGTATCGGAACGGATGTCCATGTGCCGCCTCTATGTTGGTTGAGGCAGGCAGGATTCCCTTGAGTACCATTTGTTGGGGGTCAAGGGAAAGGGAGGGTTTTGCCTTCTCTTTCTGCTCAAGATCCCCATGTACATTTGGTGGGCCACTGTGTGACACAGAATGCTGGACTCGATGGGCTTTGGCCTGATTCAGCATGGCTCTTCTTATGTTCTTATGTTCTTATTTCTTCTTTTCTTTAGACTATAATTAAAATGACACCATCTATGGACAAAAGAGCGATAGCATTAGGCTCCAGACAATTGGGTTTGATTAATTTTGATTTGTTAACTGATAGTTTACACCAGTTAATAAATCAAAATTAATTGTGACAGGATGCTTCATATACTCAGGTTGGTGAGTTTCAAACATTGTTGTGTTGGTTTGAAAGGTATTCTCTAAATTGCAAATCCTGACTTACAAAAGATAGTATGAGCATGTTTAATTTAACCTAGTTTTTGATCACCCTTTTGGCATACTGGCTAAAATGTGTCCAGACTGACAGTACTGCCCTTAGCATTAGCAGGGAATTCTTCAAATGGCATGGATATGACTAAGGCTGGTACCTTTTCTATATTTCTAAATAAAATATTTAAAAGATTATAAAAACCTTAACTGATCAAAACCCTAATGATAGTTGAATTCAATAGCTATGGGTCCCAATAAAGGAGAACATGTGTAGCTCAGGATTGAAATGAGGGGTACTTCGTGTTTCTGAGTTATTTTCTTGCAGATGTTTTATTACCCAACTAGGTAACATCATCAGTGCTGCTCTGCAAGACTTAGATTACACATTACACAAAACACATTCTTCATATGTTTTAGGACAGCGGTTCTCAACCTGTGGGTCGCGACCCCATTTGGGGTCAAACAACCATTTCACGGGGGTCGGCAAACACCGCAGTCCGCCATTTTTGGGGGGGGTCGGCCATTTTTTTGGTCCGCCATTTTTTCCCCTTTGCGATGCGGGCTGTTGCGCCGCGCATGCGCAATGCGGGCCCGCCATTTTTTTTGGTCGGCCATTTTTTTGTCCGCCATTTTTCCCCTTTGTGATGTACCCGTCGCATCGCGCATGCGCGATGCGCCCTGGGGTCGAGCCCCGGAAAAGGTTGAGAACCGCTTTTTTAGGGTATAGTAGAAGCAAGAATGATTTGCAAGGCTAAAGAAGTATGGAGATGCAGAGTGAATAAAGCAGATTTAGCTATGTTGTGTTTGGGGTCTTTTTTAAAAAAAAAATCTTATGCTTCTTTTATTGGGCCTTACTTATTCTCACTCTCGTTCTGCACACTGGTTCTCTGAAAGGGAACAATATGACTCCATTTATATTATGGCATGATTGATTATGTGTTTAAAGTGTACATATATCTCTATAAAGACCTCTGATTGTTGAACTATCAAGTAACTTTGTGTAAAAGCAGGGGGATGGGGAAGTGAAAATTGTTCAGTTAGAACTGAAGATATTCAAAGTGCTGGTCATTACCTATAAAGCCCTATATGGCTCTGGACCAGGATACTTACGGGACCGTCTTCTGCCACATACTTCCCTACGACTGGTGAGAGCGCACAGGGTTGGCCTCCTCCAGGTCCCATCAGCGAAACAATGTCGTTTGGCGGGTCCTAGGGGGAGGGCCTTCTCTTTTGTGGCGCCCACCCTCTGGAACCAACTGCCCCTTGAAGTCCGCGTTTCTCCCACTCTCCCGGCCTTCCGAAAGAGTCTTAAAACCTATCTCTGCCGGCAGGCCTAGGGATGATTGTGGATTGTGGTGTGATTGTTGAATATGTGTGGGGTGTTATTTTTAATTTTTTGTTGTTTGGATTTAGATTGACGTTGTTTTATGTATATGTTGTGAGCCGCTCCGAGTCTTCGGAGAGGAGAGGCATATAAATCCAAACAAATAAATAAATAGATAGATAGATAGATAGATAGATAGATAGATAGATAGATAGATAGATAGAGATAGATAATGAGAGAGAGAGAGAGAGAGAGAGAGAGAGAGAGAGAGAGAGAGAGAGAGAGAGAGAGAGAGAGAGAGAGAGAGAGAGTGCCCACCCATCTCATCTATGTGATTATCAGCAGTCACAGCAGGTAAAACTGATCCAATAAAGCTCTCTTTCATAGATACGACTGATACAGGCCTCTCCGTCTGATTTTGATTAAACGGGTTAGCTGTACCTAGCGAGAGGTGGTCTCACAAACATATATATGTAGTAGAGCCCACAAAAACAGCTGACACTGTACTAGCATGGAGGATGTGCTACTGGACTCAGCTCTTTCTATTTTTCATTGCAGAATTATTTATGCACAAACACACAACCACACACCTCCAGGCCCCTGCAAAATTGCGATTCGTCTTGACAAAGTGGATCCTCCTATATTAGTATATAAAGTTCCAAAGGCATAAAAACAAGGTGAAAAAGAAAAAAATGCAGGGATCTCGGGAAAGATGGCTTTCTTAACTTGGCGAGATTGTTTCCTTTGAGGTTGCACCCCTTTTTTGTCTCAACTCGTCTGTGAGCTTCATTTTCACAAAGCGGTTGTGCCGAATAAATCTATCCGAAAATCGTTACTCGATGCCATCTCTCTGGAAAATTCGCTATTCAAGTGCAGCAGCTTTCCCTAATTAGGATGAATCAAAATTCCGAACATTAAACGATGTTTGACTTTTCAGAATGGTGTAAACTTGTAGCATGACAATTGGTGTTGTGTGGGATATGTTTGGTATTCTGTACTTTTGAAATCTTTATAAGTATGAAAACACATTAATAGAAAGGTTAGAACCGAAGTAGGGGTGGGCGTTTCTTTGGAATGTCAAAATTCACCAGGAAGAAATGCTGTTGTCATAACAACATGAAGCAAAGGCCAGATTTTGACTTAGCTTTTTGCAGTAGTTCTGACAGTGATGGTAGAATTGTTCTTTATTGACACAGTGCATAAAGAACAGGAAAGAATGAGAAGAAAACAAGCACACATCTCAAAACTCTCTGGCGATACAGAACAGGGAGAATCCTCTGGGTTTCTTTTTTGTAATGGCGTTTGGGTCCCAGTAAGGAATCGGTCCCTTTAACAGGTGGTTTAATAGTCTGAAAAAAAATATTGAGTGGTGAGAATGTGGAGCAAAGCAAAACAGCCTGATTCAGAAATGAAACCTGGCTTTAGGCCCATGGTGGCAAACCTACGGCACTCAGAGCCCAGGGACGGCACTCAGAGCCCTCTCTGTGGGCACGTGTGCCGTCGCCCCAGTCCTAGGCCTTCAGCTGGGTTTTATAAAGCCTTTTCGCTTTAGGCCTCCGCCGCCATGTGCAAAAAAAAAAAGGTTTGATCAATCAATCAATTTCAACTTCTCGCGGGGAAAAAAAAGATCTTGCAAAGTTGGATTGAACTTTTTAGTCCCACCCAGTCTGCCGTTACCACCGCAGCCATGCCTACCCAATGAGCTATGCTCACCCAATTGGCCACACCCACCCAATGGGCCACACGCACCCGGCACCCAATGATACATAAGTGGATTTTGGGTTGCAGTTCAGGCACTCGGTCTCTAAAAGGCTCGCCATCACTGCTTTAGGTTATGCCAAATAGAAGCAGGTGTCTATGGAGATTCTCAGTCATTCAGGTCATGGTTGTGCCAACGGTGCTTTTTCAGAAAGGCAAACTGGATTTCGTTTTTCCTTGAAGATGTTTCCCTTCTCATCCCAGAAACTTCTTCAGTTCTGTCTGAAGAAAAAGTCAGAACTGAAGAAGCTTCTTGGATGAGAAGCGAAATGTCTTCAAGGGAAAAAGCAAAGTCCGGTTGCCTTTTGAAAAAACAGCCTTGGGACAATAGAAGCTTGGTTTTCCAGCACTGTGTCTCAACCTGTACTCAAGTACCCTCACTTAATTCTAAATATCCCCTGTGGAAAGAAATGGCTACCCACTCCATTGTTCTGCCTAGAAAACCAAATAGACACTTGCAGCAAAAACAATGTCATGGTTCCGAAAGATGAAACTCTTCAAAGAACTTTGATGCATTGTTTACCTTAAAGAATCTTTACTCGAGCAGCGTAGCTTCGGCAGGTACATCGTCCAAAGCCAAAATCTGACTTCCCCTCCCTTCAGCACATAGATCAAAGCATAATTCCCTCCTACAACTAACAGTCATAAATCACATTCTCCAACTAGTTTGAAATACTGGCTTTCCATCCAGTTCTTTATCCCGCCATGCCTTATCAGCTCTTATTACAATATTGTAGGTCTAACTAACTCCCATCACATTCCTCCCCCTCCCCCAGTACCATCTAATTCTAAGAGTAAAGCATAAGAAAGAAAAAGGCTGCATCTCCATATGTTGTCAAAGCAAGAACATCCAATGTTAGCAGCGTTGACAAACAAAATAAATATAAGAGTGGAGAATGACAACCACCATCACCCTGCCTTGGATGGAAGATATCCAAGAAGCTATGTGAGAACAGAAGACAGCATACAGAGACTTCTCAGCTTACAACCGTTCAAAGTTATAATGGCACCACCAGACTTACAAGTCTTTATACTAAGGACCATTGAAGCATCCCTAGAGTCATGTAATCCACATTAGTGCACTTGGCAACTGACCATTGGTAAGGGTTGCAGCATCCTGTGGTCATGTGGTTGCTATTTGTGGCCTTCCCAGTTGGCTTCCAACAAGCAAAGTCAATGGGAGAACCTTAGCAACTGCAGCGATTTCCCTTAACAACCATAGCAAAACAGATGACAAAATCAAATGTGGCTCACACTGGTCCCAATTGTGGCTATACGTCAAGGGCTAGCCATATGTGATTAACTGGCATAGGACCCAGTTATTTACAAGACCGCCTTCTGCCAGCAAATACCTCCCATCGACCAGTTCGCTCCCACAGAGAGGGCCTCCTCAGGGTGCCATCGGCTAAGCAGTGTCGGCTGGTGGCGCCCAGGGGGAGAGCCTTTTCTGTGGGGGCACCGACGATGTGGAACGAGCTCCCCCCAAGAACTCCGGACGTGTCATGATCTCCGCACCTTCAGAAGAGAATTGAAGACTCATCTCTTCAATCAAGCCGGCCTGGCCTAGACCTCCTCGGGTTTTATGTAAATCTCTATGTAAATTTTTTAAACAAGGTTGTTCGGGTTTTAGAATTGGGATTTTAACAGGTTTTAGTAACAGCCATGTATTAATTTAATTTATTTTTAAATATTTATTATTATTATTATCTGTTTTAATTGGGCTGTAAACCACCCCGAGTCCTACGGGAGAGGGGCGGTATAGAAATTTAATAAATAAATAAATAAATAAATAAATAAATGTCAGAAGGATTAAGACACCCCCTCTGGGTTTGTTCCAAGGCAGAAATGAAACGCAACAATCAATGCAGACTCAAAAATATGTTATATTCAATATCACCCAATTCTTTTTTTGGGTGGGGTGGGGTAGGGTGACTGCATCACTTCTATTAACAGAATAATGGAATAACGAAGTTGAAAGGGACCTTGGAGGTCTTCTAGTCCAAGCAGGAAACTCTATACTATTTCAAATAAATGGTTATCCAGTTTCTTCTTTAAAACCTCTAATGATGGAGCATCCATATCTTCTGAAGGCAAGTCATTCCATTGGTTAATTGTTCTCACTGTCAGGAAATTTCTCCTTAGCTCTAGGTTGGTTCTCTTCTTGATTAGTTTCCATCCATTGATTTATTGCTCTTCAGGTGCTTTGGAGAATAACTTGACTCCCTCTTCTTTGTGGCACTCCCTTAGATATTGGAAGACTGCTACCATGTCATCCCTAGTCCTTCTTTTTATTAAATTAAACAGTTCTCTTTAGGTCTCTGAAGTTTGGAAATTTAGCCAATTGTTATCAAGAGAATGCAATGTACTAGCCTATTACAAACAAAGGTTTCCTTATCTTAAGAGTGAAAGCAGATGCCTTCTTATTTATAACTAAACAAATGTCCCTTTATCTAAAGTGAAAACAGCTATGTTTCCCAATGCATAAGATATATGCCTTCCTTTGCATGGGTATGCTATAGGATGTCTCTGTTTGTTTCAGATGGAGAGAGCCAGTCTTTTCTTTCTATAAAATGGATAGTGCCTATTCAATTTTTAAACATATAAGGAAAGCATTCAAACAGTAGCATTGCTATTCATGGTGAGCAAGAATAAAAGCCAAAAGGATGTTCCATTGTCAATGTATCTAGAGGGAAAAAAGAACTTTTGAGGTATGTATACTGTATACTAGGGCAAACTTGATTTTTTTTAAAAAAAATATATACTTTTTATTGAAAAAATGTTAAACAATATGAATATTAGAAAAGAAGCAAAGAAAATAAGAGAGAAAAGTGAATCAGTAAGAAAGAAAAAGAAAGGGAAAAAAAGATTATAAAGAAATGGCATCTGATCTTTTTGGTAGCAGTTATAAATAGATTTTGTTTTTATCCGCTCCACGGTTAATTCATAATTTCCTTTTTTCCATAAACTAAATTTTATAATCTTCACACCCATAATTCACAAGCACATTTTCTCTCTCTTTTTTTTTTCCAGAGAAAAATCCATAAGGGGTTTCCAGTCACTGATAGATGTAGTTGTTTATCTTTCTCTAATCAAACCAGTTAATTTTGCCAACTCTGCTCATTCTGTCATCTTCATGAGCCATTCCTCCATTGTGGGTATTAGTGAGTCTTTCCGTTTTTGTGCATATAAGAGTCTAACAGCAATACTCACATATAAAAATCTTTTCTAATGATTCTTTTTTAATTGACTATCCATTGCAGGTAGCTCTTCACTTATAATCTTTTGTTTAGTGACTGTTCTAAGTTACAAGAGCACTGTCTTATGATGGTTTTTCACACTTGATAGCAGTCTTCCAATATCTCAGGGGCTGCCACAAAGAAGAGGGAGTCAAGCTATTCTCCAAAGCACTTGAAGGCAGGACAAGAAGCAATGGATGGAAACTCATCAAAGAGAGAAGCAACCTAGAACTAAGGAGAAATTTCCTGACAGTTAGAACAATTAACCAGTGGAATTAACCATCTGCCTCCAGAAGTTGTGAATGCTCCAATACTGGAAGTTTTTAAGAAGAGACTGGACAGCCATTTTTCTGAAATGGTATACGGTTTCCTGCCTGAGCAGGGGGTTGAACTAGATGACCTCCAAGGTACCTTCCAACACCACCACCACCATCATCATTATTATTATTATTACAATGTATCAGCACATTCTACTTTGTGTATTTGAGGACACTTTTGTTTGTTTGTTCCTTATGATGCTACACATTTCCCTCCAGAGTTCATCAGAGGTTCTGTTTACCAAAGATAATCCATTCCTTCCTTTTCCTTCAGCATATAATTATATAGAAATTGCTGTGATTGTATCTTGTTGGCTTGAAGATTTGGCTTATTTTCTTCAGTGTAGGTTGTAGTTTTGCAAAAGATGTGTGTAAGACACAATCAGCAATTGCTTTACTTTTTATAACTGACCAAAGAGAAAAGCAACCTGGAATTAAGGAGAAACTTCCTAACAGTGAGTACAATTAACCAGTGGAACAGCTTGCCACCAGAAATTGTGGGTGCTCCATCACTGGAGATTTTTAAGAAGAGACTGGACAGTCACTTGTCTGAGATGGTATAGGTTCTCCTGCTTCAGCGGGGGGCTGGACTAGAAGACCTCCAAGGTCCCTTCCTGCTTCTATTCCATTCTGTTCTGTTCTATTTTATCTGACCTACAAATGATCAAGGCAAATTGGTGCCAGATAAGAGTCAACGGACTTCAAGGGGCCTGGACTTAGTTCTATTATGGAGCAGTAGATACTCCAAAGTGTTGATGTGTTTGACCCCACCCTTGTGTTCAGCCTGGTCATCGCCTACCCTACACTCATCTTTGAACTATACTGTACACAACTATTATTTATGGAGTATCCTAAACAATAAGATTGGATTGTGTGTCCTTTATTTTTGCGTCAAGCACACTTTTTCCATTATGTGTATCTTCCCAAATTGCTATGAAATGCATGTCTTCCTGGGATCAAGTCCCATTAAACACACTCAGTAAATTTATTTCTGAATAAATGTATTTAACAATCTTTGCTAACCTGGAATACATTGTGTGTTTTTCATTTCGTAGTAGATTTCTGGTTCCATAATGTTCATCTTTTTAAGTTCCATACAACCAAGCTAAAATGCTAGTTGGGTGATAATGGGAATTGAAATCTAACAGGTGCATGTAGAATGAATTGATAGGATAATGTTGTATACCAATAGAAGAGAATATATATAACTCAGGGTTGAACTGTAGGATCCTTAATGCTTTCTGAGATTGATTGTTTTGTTGCAGACATTTCATTACCCAACTAGTAGCATCATCAGTGCACAGAAGATATTACCTAGTTGGGTAATGAAACATCTTCAAGAAAACAACCATGCTCAGAAAGCACCAAGGACCACACAAAATGTTTTATAATTTCCACCGTTTATAATGTTACTCAAGCTAAGACATTTTTTTCAAGAATGATTATTTTTACTGATGTATTTCCTGTTGTGCATCATTTCCAATACTTTAATTAAGACATGTATATATTCATTAGCAAACAAGGAGACAGCATCCATTCATACCAAACTAAAATATTCCACTACTAGAATATAAAAAAGATACAATAACTGAACTGACAGCAACAGCCTCAGTTTCATGGCAAATTGTATTTGATCGAAAGATAGTTCTTTGGTAACCTATAAGTCAGGGGTCTCAAACTCAATTTCATTGAGAGCCCCTCAGCATTGCGGTTGCTCTTGGGGGGGTGGGGGGGTGGCCAGGGGGGTTGCAGCCTACTGGGTGGGTGTGGATGTAGTGGGTGTGGCCTACTGGGTGGGCATGGCCAGCTCTACATTGTTCGCGTCAAGGGTGCCTGTGGGGGCCTGGGCAGGAGTGGGACAGATCTGAGGGTCTCTGGCAGAAGGGGGTGGGACCGGGGCAAGTGCCAAGGCATGGTCCATTTCTTCATTCCTCACAAAGGGTGACACCTCCCCAACATGCACCCAGGGGGCAGGGCCGATGCGGCAGGGGCTGGTTCCTCGTATTTCTAGACGGCTTTGTGGAGCTAAGACTGCGTTTCAGCATAGATGGCCACCACAAAATTGTACATTGGCTCCCGGCTGGCCTGGGCCAGGGCCAAGGCAGCGGGGGCAGTTCCCTCAATGTTTCCAGGATGGCTTTGCGGGCCACATGAAACTACTTCGCAGGCCGCATCCGGCCCCTGGGCCTTGTGTTTGACATGTCTGCTATAAGTGAATACATATTGGGGCATACATCTGTTAGAGCACAGGTCTTTAAACCTGGCAACTTTAAGATTTGTGGACTTCAACTCCCAGAATTCCTCAGCTAGCATAAGGAATTCTGGGAATGCTTCCCTTGTAATTCTGAGGAATTCTGGGAGTTGAAGTCCACAAATCTTAAAGTTACCAGCTTTGAAGACCCCTGTATTATAGCCACACTTACTGATCCTATGAAGGACATTTGCAGATGCTTGTTTGTGCAGGATCCAATCTGGATCAGTCACTGGGACCAGAGGTTTAGTCTTCCAAGCTTTCAGACTTGAGCTGGAGCCCATCCTCAGAGAACTTCTCTCTACCATGCAGGTACAGCCACACTTCTCTGTGCATTAATGATTCACCTGTGGAGATGGTTACCAGCATCAAATTCCTGGGAGTGCAGCTAACGAGTAGGCTGGATTGGTTGCTCAACAGTGAGAAACTGTTGAAGCGGGCACAGCAGCGCCTGCATTTTCTGCATCGAATGAGAAAAGCACATCTTCCTTCCCTTGTCCTGACCACTTTCTACAGGGGGACAATTGAGAGCATCCTGTCATACAGCATCACAGTCTGGTTTGGAAGCATCACTGCTTCAGACAAGAAGGCAGTGCAGAGAGTGGTGAGGATGGCCGAAAAGATCATTGGCAGTTCCCTCCCTCCCATCCAGGACATAGCACAGAAGCGTTGCTTGAGCAGGGTCCGTAAGATCATCTGGGACACTACACATCCTCTTCACAACCTGTTTTCCTTGTTACCTTCTGGGAGGAGGGGGCTTCGTGGTATCCGTAGCAGAACATTCAGATTCAGCCATAGTTTCATTCCATAAAGCATTAACCTTGTGAACTCTCAAGCTTCCTCCTTCCATTATATATTCAAGATGGACAGTATTTAATATTTATTTGCTATGTATAAGTAGGGGTGTGGGTCTATACATATATTGTACATAGTATGTTTAGGTGTGTGTCATGTATGTGTTTCACTTTGACAGCGGGCAACTAAATTTCATTTTTGGTGTGTGCCGTTGTGCCCACAGTAAAAAAAAATGACCATAAAGGTTATCTTATCTTATCTATCTTACCAGAAGACTAAACCTTTTGTCCTGGTGACCAACTCAGATTGGATCTTGCAACATTATCCTGGGATACATAAATTTACCTCCCTTCTTGCTTGTTTATCTACGCAGATCTCCCGATCTGAGTTGGAACTTCATGGTTTTGAGGTTTGAATCGGTCTTCTGTGTCCTCTTTTAGGTCATCTGCACCCAGTCTGAAGAGTACAATAGCCGCCAAGCACTTTGTAATGGAACGAATGAAGGTCCAGTCCTTCGAAATCCTGGCAATCATGATAAAAGAAGAACACCTCGGCTTCCGACTTCAGCTGATGTTGAATTCTGCTTACGTCTGACGCAATATGAAACGGGGACTATGGATAAAATGGCTAACTTCAGTTTCCGGAATACCTTGGAGGGTAAGATTTACTCCTCTTTTCATGATTTCCAATGCAATGTTGTGTATCAGTTTTAGAGGTAGTCCTCTTTTATGTTTTGTTATACATTTTATATGCTGGGTTTTTACGCATTAATACTGTATTCTGTTACGCCATATGAAATATGTAGATGGTCCTCAACTTATGGGTTCCTAATTGAGCCCAGACTTCCTGTTGCTAAACAAGACAGCTGTTAAATGAGTTTTGTCTCTACTCGTTCTGGTGAGGGAGAAGTTCCCTGAGGATGGATTCCAGCATGAGTCCAAAAGCTCGGAAAACAAAACTGGTCCCGGTGACCGACCCACATTGGAACCTGCAACATTATCCTGGGACACGTTTATTTTGTCTCCATTCATCAAAGTTTAGTATTTTTATTTTATTTTATATTTCTCAAACAGGGTTCTCCCACCCCACCAATATAATCCAACCCCGTGCTCAAGCAGGAAACCCTATCAATTCAGACAAGTGGTTGTCCAATCTCTTCTTAAATACTTCTAGTGTTGGAGCATCCACAACTTCTGAGGGCAAATCATTCCACTGGTTAATTGTTCTCACTGTCAGGAAATTTCTCCTTAGTTCTAGGTTGCTTCTTTCCTTGATTAATTTCCATCCACTTTGCTTCTTGTCCTGCCCTCAGGTGCTTTGGAGAATAGCTTGACTCCCTCTTCTTTGTGGCAGCCCCTGAGATATTGGAACACTGCTATCATGTCCCCCCCCCTCGTCCTTCTCTTCATTAATCTAGGCACCAGTTCTAGGGTCATTAAGAAAAAGAGAATCTTCTCTGCAAATTCTATTAAAGGACAAAATTTTGGAGAACTTATCCTGGCTAGGATGTAATGTCTTTAGATTTATGCAGGAGGGATGTGTGAATTAGCTTTTAAATGATTCAAAATCTATTTGATTCAGATTCAGATGGTCAAGTGTATTAATGTGGACCAGTGATTTTTCTCTTTGTGTGCATGCCTTCAACTCAGTCATGACTCACGATGGCTGTGTCTAGTCCTTTCTGTTTTCTTGCCAAGATTTCAGAAGTGGTTTGCCATTGCTTCCTTCCTAGGGCTAAGAAGAAGTGATTGGCCAGGATCACCGAGCTGTCTTTGTGCAACTGTAATTGACTCTTGACTCAGTGATTGAATTAGGAAAATTGAGTCCATTTGATGTAAGACTTTGAACCAGAGTATCTAATTGGGTTGATTTAATTCAGAAAGACCCTGTGCAATTGGATCTAAATCCCTGATTCACTGCAAAAGGCCAATTCAGCAAAACACTAATTAATTATAAGATGGGCATCAGTCACTGATGTAATAAGGATGAAAAAAAGAGAACTTCAGTTTCAAGCTGGATCAACAGAAGCATAATTCTAAATAATGGGAAGGGATTGATCCACATCCATTTTATTCTGCTTTCACATCAAATCTTCTGTTCGATTCTGGAGGTGAAACTTTAAGAAGGATTCAGAGAAATTGGAACCAATATATAAAAATAAACAGGAGTGATTAGGGGTTAGACATTAATCTCTCTGAAAAAAGAGACTGAAAGATTTGATATGTATTCACATGAATGATTGACATATCAAAGAAAGCTAAGACTTGTTATCATGGCAGAGGGCAGGATAAGGGCTTGTGTGATCCAGTAGAGACTGAAGTATATATTTAAAAAGCTTTACTTTGGCAGGGGGTCATAGTTGAACTCAGTGGCCTCCCTACTATATTCAAGTACCAAGGATCACACTTTAAGGGGGACTGAGACAAATTGAAGTGGGTTTGGGGAAAGGCAATGCTTCAATCTTAATTCCTGCATGGAACAACAAGTTGGATTCAACAATTTCAATGATCCTGTGATTACATTCCTATTTTCCCCCCTAGTGCAGTCTTTTCTCCAGCACACATAGTTTTAGGTAGACAGTTTCCCTTTCCTCCTTTCCAGATCTATTTTATGCTTTCAAATCTGTGATCAAATAATTTCAAATTCAATCTCCAGACTGTCTATGGAGATTCTCAATCATCCAGGTCATGCTTGTCCCAAAGGTGTTTTTCCCCCCAAAAGGCAACTGAAAGGAACCAAGAAACTCCAGTTTAGGTAGTCCCCCCCCCGAGAAGGAAATATTTTGGGGATACTAAAAAAGGAAGAATATTATATTTTCCCAAAGGGATCATGGAGGGAAAACAAATCTTAAAAAGCTTTTCTTACCAAGTTTCTCCAAGCAGAAACTGAGCAGGCCAGCTCTGTAGAAATGCAGATTTGATAATCCTATTCGGAAAGACTGGGGTATCTATCCATAAGCAAAATGCCTTCAGCCATAGGCCCAGAGAAGGTTTGAGCTGATGAGATTAGAAAAACAAAGACTCCCAAGGACAGAACGTGACCTTTAGGACATAATAGGATTAACCCACCACCATTGGAATACCAAAATCTCAAGTCAAAGTACATGCCACAGGAACAGGAAGAACCTCAAATACAAAACCCAAAGAAGGTATAAAAGTCCACCTATCCCAGTTCCATTTGGTCAGCCACCCCAGAAACATGCTGTGTCACTGAGGTTTCTGGCAACTCAATAAACTGAACCTTCTATTCAAACAGCCTCCATCTTGTTTATTCCCGGCTTGGACTGGACCTGAAGATTATTCTTTCAATACTGGAAAAAAAAAGTCTTGGAAAAAGACTGAAGCTTCACACAACTGTATTAGTGCCAGGAAGCACTTGTGAATGTCCTACCTTTCACTAGGCAATCCTCACTAGGGCAACCCAATCTTAGCCCTAATTCTTCCTCAGATATGTAGACCAGGGCTTTTCAACCAGTGGTACGGGTACCACCTGTGGTACATTGGCACCTGGCAGGTGGTACGCGACCATCCTAGAAAAGTGGTAGCGGGGGAGGGGAATGAGCTGAACCGGTGGCAGCACCGCACAAGCCTGAGTGAGAGATGGCTGGAGTGCAGACTGTCAGGGCTCAGCAGAAGCGCCAGGATCAGCGCCAGGCTCCAGCTGGAGTTCAGCGCTGATCCTGGTGCTTCTGCTGAGCCCAGAAGAAGCGCCGATCAGCTGGAATGTTGCAGCAGCTCCAGGGTCTTGTGATTTACATTCAGATGCTTGGCAACTGATTCATATTTATGACGGTCACAGTGTCCCAGGGTCATGTTAAGTGACCAAAACCTGCTGCAACCACCTAGCAGATGGGAGGGGAATAAAAACCAAACACCCCCCCACCCCACCCCCGCTGCCAATCCTCAACAGAAATGCTCACAACAATGAAAACCTCGGACAGGAGGAAGAGCGCCGCCGGGTGGGCAGGCAGGTGTCTTGCTCGGCTGTGCCTTGGGGGGCACTTTTTCAGTGCCATTGTAACTTCGAACAGTCACTAAACGAACTGTTGTAAGTCGAGGACTACCTGTACTTTATCACTTTTTTCCTTTTTTTGTCATCAAGTTTTTGACACCTTGCTAGGCGACTGGTGGTACTCGGATGTTGCCATATCCTAAAAGTGGTACAATGGGTGAAAAGGTTGAAAAGCCCTGATGTAGACTCTCTGTTTTTCTACACTTCCATTAAATTCCAAAGGAGGCATCAAGGGTATATTCCCATTCTCAATTTCCTCATCAGTGGGCGTCCTGCCCTTGAGGTCTCAGGTTGCCTGAAAAACTCAGAGGACTAAATCCATCTAAACTGGTGAATGTCCAGAGGCTATTCATACTCAACTATAGGTGAGGAAGCCCTTCAAGCCCTTGTCCACTTGCAATGATTCAGTCTTCACACAACTTCAGGCAACCATCAGACATCTGTCACCTTGAGGATCGACTACTGCAATGCTCTCTACATGGGGCTACCCTTGAAGAGTGTTCAGAGACTACAATTAGTGCAAAATGCAGCTGCGCGAGCAATTGTGGGCCTTCCACGTTGTGCCCATGTTTCGCCAACTCTCCGCATGCTGCATTGGTTGCCTATCGGTCTCCGAGTGCAATTCAAAGTGTTGGTTATTACCGGTACCTATAAAGCCCTTCATGGAATTGGACCAGGATACTTACAGGACTGTCTTCTGCCACATACTTCCCTTCGACCGGTGAGAGTGCACAGGGTCGGCCTCCTCCGGGTCCCGTCAGCGAAACAATGTCGTCTGGCGGGTCCTAGGGGGAGGGCCTTCTCTGTTGTGGCGCCCACCCTCTGGAACCAACTGCCCCCTGAAGTCCGCGTTTCTCCCACCCTCCCGGCCTTCCGAAAGAATCTTAAAACCTATCTTTGCCGGCAGGCCTGGGGATGATTGTGGATTGTTGTGTGAATGATGAATGTGTTTTTATTTTTAATGCTTTTTTAATTTGGACTTAGATTGAATATTGTTTATATATGTTGTAAGCCGCTCCGAGTCTTCGGAGAGGAGTGGCATATAAGTCCAAATAAAATAAATAAATAAATAAATCTCTGTCTGGATGTTTGAGAAACTTCATCGACATTTTGCAACAGATTTTGGGGAAGAATCCCCCGAGGTTGGTGTGACAGGAGTTGGTACATTCCAAGGCCTAACCGCCTTGCACTGAATCAGGAAGTGGCCTTGGTGGGTAGTGAAATGTCTCTGAAACTAAAAAATTGTCCAGCTGCAATAATAGAGCCTTCAGACAACCTACAGACATGCCCTTCAAGAATTTCCACCACAGTGTGTTAGGCCAGGACTAGGCAACCTTGGCTCTTTTATGACTCGTGGACTTCAACTCCCAGAATCCCTGAGCCAGCATGGCTCAGCATGGAAACCTCTCCCTTTCTCCTCAGCGTTGCTGGCTCAGGAATTCTGGGAGTTGAAGTCCACGAGTCATAAAGCGGCCTAGGCCTAGGCCAGAGGTAGGTAACCTTGGCTCTTTTATGACTTGTGGACTTCAACTCCCAGAATCCCTGAGCCAGCATGGCTCAGCTTGGAAACCTCTCCCTTTCCCCTCAGCGTGGCTGGCTCAGGAATTCTGGGAGTTGAAGTCCACGAGTCATAAAGCGGCCTAGGCCTAGGCCAGAGGTAGGTAACCTTGGCTCTTTTATGACTTGTGGACTTCAACTCCCAGAATCCCTGAGCCAGCATGGCTCAGCTTGGAAACCTCTCCCTTTCCCCTCAGCGTGGCTGGCTCAGGAATTCTGGGAGTTGAAGTCCACGAGTCATAAAGCGGCCTAGGCCTAGGCCAGAGGTAGGTAACCTTGGCTCTTTTATGACTTGTGGACTTCAACTCCCAGAATTCCTGAGCCAGCATGGCTCAGCTTGGAAACCTCTCCCTTTCCCCTCAGCGTGGCTGGCTCAGGAATTCCGGGAGTTGAAGTCCACGAGTCATAAAAGAGCCAAGGTTGCCTATCCCTGTGTTAGGCCCTTTCCTTCCACTCAGTTTCTCACTGGTCAGTTTTCCTACTTATTTTCAACATGTACTCCATTGTAACTTACCACTTTTTCAAGACTCATCAAAACCTAAAACTTTCCAGGTTAATGAGGGCACCCGAAGACATGGTTCCAGATTTCAATATGTCAGAGTTGACTATGACGAAAACAAGCTTCTGCATTTGGCTATTTCTGCACTTAAAATCATAAGGGTTATGCCATCAATATGTGCAGGAGATTATGGAAAACAGATTTAACCTGATGCCTCAAGAGACAGAGATTTAAACTGTGGCAAACCAATAATTGTATTTAAAACTCTGTTTCAGCAAAGAAAGAGGTGCATTGCTGTGCACGTTTTTCATTACCTTGAAGCTTTTTGAGATTGAAACCCAAGTTTAATCACAGTTTAAACACAAAGGTATGTCATGTCAAGGTGTTCTTTTGAAAAATGAAGGATTCTTTTGTTCTTGATCCTCAGCAAGTAAGGATTCATTAAATACTACGAGTATGCTCTTGAAAAACTGTTGTAAAGGTAGTCCTTGGCTTACAAAGTTTGTTTAATGACCATTCAAAGTTACAATGGCATTGAAAAAATGACTTATGACCATTTTCACAGCTACAGAATAACAGAGTTGGAAGGGACTTTGGAGGTCTTCTAGTCCAACCCCCTACTCAGGAGGAGAACCTATAGCATTTCAGACAAGTGGCAGTCCACTCTCTTCTTAAAAATCTCCAGTGTTGGAGCACCCTTAACTTCTGGAGGCAGGTTGTTCCACTGAACAATTGTTCTCACTGTCAGGAAGTTTCTCCTTAGTTCTAGGTTGGTTCTCTCCTTGCTTAGTTTCCATCCGTTGCTTCTTGTCCTGCCCTCAGGTGCTTTGGAGAACAGCTTGACTCCCTCTTCTTTGGGGCAGCCCCTGAGATATTGGAACACTGCCATCATGTCCCCCCTCGTCCTTCTCTTCATTAAACTTGACATACCCAATTCCAGCAACCGTTCTTTATATGTTTTAGCCTCCAGTCCCCTAATCATCTTTGTTGCTCTTCTCTGTACTCTTTCTAGAGTCTCAACATCTTTTTTACATTGCGGTGACCAAAACTGGATACAGGATTCCAAGTGTGGCCTTACGAAGGCATTGTAAAATGGTATTAACACTTCACGTGATCTTGATTCTATCCCTCTGTTAATGCAGCCCAGCACTGTGTTGTCTTTTTTGGCAGCTGCAGCTCCTATGACTGTTCAGCATCCTCATGGTCACATGATCAAAATTCAGATGCTTGGCAACTGACTCATATTTATGACGGTTGCAGTGTCCCCGTGTCATATGATCACCTCTTGTGACTTTCTGACCAACAAAGATAATAGGAAAGCCAGGTTCACTTAACAACTGGGACAAGAAAGATTGTAAAATGGGGCAAAACTCATTTAACAAATGTCTCGCTTAGCAACTGTAATTTTGGGTTCAATCGTGGTTGTAAGTTAAGCACTACCTGTACTTGGATCATGTGTTATAAAGTTGCACTGTTTGATCAAGGATAAATTATTTCTTTGACATTTGTAGTCATTCCTAATAGACTTTGTACTAACTGAAAGCACTGAAAAGACGATCATTTCTAGACTCCGTATAAAAAGGTATGGGGAGAAGAGGGTGTTTTTTGTATTTGTAACTTTATTTGTAACTTTTAAAAGATTGAAAAATTATTACATTAGCTTATGCTCAGTGTGCTGAAGGTTGGAAGTCATTTCTCTGTTATTGTCATTTTGGGTTATTCTTGTTTTCCCTGCTTTTTCTTTTCCTTTTGTTTTCCTTTTTCCTGTACCTTATGAACTTTTTATTTTTCTGTTTTGTTCTAGTTTAGTTTATGTTAGTTTCTACTATGTTTATTAAAAAGTTCAGTGAAATTATTAAAAAAAATGTTTAGCAAGGATGTGCACTACTACTACTACTACTACTACTACTACTACTACTACTACTACTAATAATAATAATAATAATAATAATAATAATAATAATAATAAGGCGCCTTGGGTGCAATCCCAAAACAACTGGAGCACCACTTGAACACCATTGGCATTGACAAATTCACCTTTAGTCAATTGCAAAAGGTGGCCTTGCTAGGAACTGCTTCCAACTTGCGACGATATCTGTAATACCATCAAACATCCACATCTGCCTATCCCAGGGCCTTGGTAAGGACTCGATAGGCAGACAAAATGCCAAATCCAGTCTGAACATCTATCCCTGCTCTAATCATTGTGACCATGGCCTTCAAACCTGAATCTAAGAGGTCCTTAAATGATACTATTTCTCAGTGATTTCTAAAACCTCGGCCTACTTTTATGCATTTCTGTGGTGCAGAGCTGTGGTGGCGCAGTGGTTAGAATGCAGTATTGCAGGCTAATTCTGCCCACTGCCAGGAGTTTGATCCTGACCGACTCAAGGTTGACTCAGCCCTTCCATCTTTCCGAGGTTGGTAAAATGAGAACCCAGATTGTTGGGGGCAAATGTGCTGATTCTATAAACCGCTTAGAGTGGGCTGTAAAGCACTACGAAGTGATATATAAGTCTAAGTGCTGTTGCTATTGCTATTTCAAGCCCCATTCAGTATATCTCCTCAAACTTCACCCAGCAGACATAGCTGTACAGTTGGTTTCCTAATATTTTTTCTTGCCTAGATACTATTAGAAGGATCAACTCCTTGAGGCACTGATGTTCAGAAAAAGGCACCACCTTCTGTTACTGGTGAGCCCAGAGCTATCTCAGAAATGCTGTCAACTTTCCCCACCAGAATAAATGTTAGAAAAATATGTGCGCTTCTTAAATATTCAAACTGTTTGCTACGTTCCTTTGATCTGTAGCTCCTCTGCTTTTTCAGCTTCATTGGTTATGCAGATTTTCAGATAAGGAGTCTGAAACTGCATGGTCTATAATAATGGGCATGGAATCAGTATCCAATGCATTTCAGCTCTTCTTGTTGCGTTAAGCCACACTTCCAGCCACCTGGCCGACAGCGGCACAGGAGTTATAACTGATAGTGGTATAACCCACAGGCATTGTAAACAAAGCCTAAACCTAAACTTCATAGGT
This sequence comes from Bothrops alternatus, assembly GCA_034064705.1. Taxonomy (NCBI): domain Eukaryota; kingdom Metazoa; phylum Chordata; class Lepidosauria; order Squamata; family Viperidae; genus Bothrops; species Bothrops alternatus. The sequence goes on from JARGCV010000217.1 coordinate 2,132,772, forward strand.
TAGAGAAATGAGAAAGGAACAGAATGAAAGTTAACAGAGGCAAAATGCAATGTTCCTTGCTTAGGAAATTGAATGTGTGTCGGCAGCTTGATGTAGCTGACAAATATTCATAGAACTCATTGAATAACAAAGCTGGAAGGCACCTTGGAGGTCATCCAATCTAACTCCCTGCTTGAGCAGAATACCCTACACCATTTCAGGCAAATGGCTGTCCAATCTCTTCTTGAAAACTCCGGTGATGGGGGCACCCACAATTTCTGAAGGCAAACCGTTCCACTCGTTGGTTGCTCTCTCATTGTTAGGCAATTTCTCCTTAGTTCTAGGTTGCTTCTTTCCTTGAATAGTTCCTATTATTTATTTATTTATTTATTTATTTATTTATTTATTTGTTTGTTTGTTTGTTTGTTTAAACTTATATGCCGCCCTTCTCCTAGGACCCAGGGCGGCTTACAATCACAATACAATAAAATTAATTACATTCATACAACACACAATCACAGTCAACACGCAGTCGCTGATGGAGGGACATTCCTAGGGCCCAGGGGCTGAGTGCAGTTCATACGCCCCAAGCCTGTCGGCATAAATGAGTCTTCAACAATTTCCGGAAGGCTAGGAGGGAGGAAGCAGTACGAACCTCTGTGGGAAGTTGGTTCCAGAGGGCTGGGGCAGCAATGGAGAAGGCCCTAGCCCTAGGCCCCACCAGATGGCATTGTTTAACAGACGGGACTCGTAGGAGGCCAACCCTATGTGCCCTAACCGGTCGCTGGGATTCATGAGGCAGAAGACGGTCCCGCAAGTATCCTGGTCCATTGCCATTAGTTCTTGTCTTGCCTTCTGGTGCTTTGGAAAATAGTATCTCCCCCCCCCCCCTCAGTTCTTCAGAATTGAAGAAGGTTTTCGGACGAGAAGCAAAATGTTTTTGAGGGGAAAAAAGCGAGAAAGTCTGGTTGCCTTTCGGAAACACACATTTGGGACATTCAGCAACAAGCAGGCTGAGAGTAAAAATTCTGTGGCTTTCACAGCCAAACACTTTCAGGTGGGTGGCAAGGGATATCACAAATAAACTCTGTGTGAAAAGATCCTTAAATAAGGTCTACTGCTGTAGCTTCTCACCACTTCATTTCCCCTTAATTTACAGGCTTTGCGAGTCCAAGTACTGGAATATCAAATTTGTCACAGAGTAGTCTACACAATGCATTACACATTTACATGAATGGTTCCATGTCTCAGGTCCAGGGTTCAGCCAATGATCCCATCTTCATCCTGCACCATGCCTTTGTTGACAGGTAAGTTGGACACTTCATGATAAAAATTATGTCTTCCATGAGATAATAAAAGATATCACAATAGTTGGGTATATTGCATGTGGATTAGAAGAAAGAACTTGCAGATATTCAGGATATCAGCTATTTTTTATGTCTATATTAAGAATTTTGAATTTATTATGTCTGTCCCATAGATAATATGCTAGAAAGTATGCCAGATGAAGACCCTACTATCTATGTTCTATTGGTATCTGTCTAGAATAGAATAGAACAGAATAGAATAGAATAGAATGGAATGGAATGGGATGGGATGGGATGGGATGGGATGGGATGGGATGGGATGGGATGGGATAGGATAGAATAGAATAGAATAGAATAGAATAGAATAGAATAGAATAGAATAGAAGTAGAGTAGAGTAGAGTAGAGTAGAGTAGAGTAGAGTAGAGTAGAGTAGAGTAGAGTAGAGTAGAGTAGAGTAGAGTAGAGTAGAGTAGAGTAGAACAGAACAGAACAGAATAGGTTGAAGTAGAGTAGAGTAGAGTATATAGAGTAGAGTAGAGTAGAGTAGAGTAGAGTAGAATAGAATAGAATAGAATAGAATAGAATAGAATAGAATAGAATAGAATAGAATAGAATAGAATAGAATAGAATAGAATAGAATAGAATAGAATAGAATACTTCTTTATTGGCTAAGTGTGATTGGACCTTTACAGAAATGTGTCCATTACATTTATCCAATCAGAAGCAGGTCAATCAGTTTAGGGTTGCAGTTGATGCCTCTGGAGTAATAAAGCTCTTATTTTAATTATCTAAATATGTTCCACATCAACTGTTAAAGAAAACAAGTTGAGTTAAATAAATAAAAAAGGGTCTAAGCACTCATAGTTTCCCCAACTACACTTAAAAGATGCGTATCAAGCTGTTCATTCTTCTGCCTTTAGTTCTCTGACTAAAGTAAATTTTCAAACCTTTTACTGTCAGGAAATGCCATCCAGCTCAAAGGGAATTCTTTATAGGGAATCTCCCCCCCCCCCCGCCGTCATTGCATTTCTCAAGAGTTTCAATTTAACATTACCTAAACAGCATTACGCAGAGCAGATTTTTATATTTGTGATAACAGGGAAAGGTCAATTCCATTTGAAATCTGAAGAGATCGCAACCCAGTAAAGTTTGAAAACTCAGTTTTATTGGAATTGGTTTGACTCACGGTATATTTTCTCCTCAGCTATCTCATCACACAATAAGAGTGAGAAGGCTTTCTTGTCTTGTCTTTTCTTTTCTTTTTAATCACTGAAGTTTATTATAATATAAAATACAAATTGAAACAAAGATAACAGCAGAATAGGGGAAGGAAAGCAAGGAGAACTTTTTTTTCAGTGCAGTAAAATACAAAATACGGTTACAACCCCAACTTTTTACTTTACCTATTTTGTAAGCACCAGCCATCTCCATCACGCCAAACTAATTTAATAACCAAAACCCAACATCAAAGTTTTATTCCCCCCTCCCCCCGTTTCGAGCATAAAGTCATTTTTTTATTATTATTATTAAAGTGGTTAATTTTGCCATCTCTGCCAGATCCATCACTTCTTCCATCCATTCTCCCTTTCTGGGAATTGATGTGTCTTGCCATTTTTGTGCAGAATATTTGGGGGGGGGAGGTGGGGGGGAAGAGGCAGAGAGGAGGGAACTGGAATTAAGGAGAAACTTCCTGACAGTGAGGACAATTAACCAGTGGAACCCTTCCAGTTCTATTCTATTCTATTCTATTCTATTCTATTCTATTCTATTCTATTCTATTCTATTCTATTCTATTCTATTCTATTCTATTCTGTATTCTATTCTATTCTATTCTATTCTATTCTATTCTATTCTATTCTATTCTATTCTATTCTATTCTATTCTAATGACTGCTTCAAACCAAAAGTTGTGTCTGTCATCACTTTAGCAAGGTTAAATATGGCTGCACTTTGGCTATATGATCACACCTTAAACACTGGCTCTAAATAGTTTTTATAAAATATAAGCTAATCTATATTATGAAAAATTTTAACATATACATTTATTATGCACCTCACATGTGTGTGTACATAGTAAACGTATATGTTAAAATTTTTCATAACATAGATTAGTTTATATGTGTGAGGTGAAACATTTTTAGCACAAACATTGATAGCTTAATATTCATGTGCCGGTTCAGGATTTTAAAAGCTTGGCAAGTGTGCCAAGTATTATGATGCTGGTTACCTTGATCGCTTGGTATTCATACAAGTCTCAAGCTGTTTTCAGACCTTTCCTCCCCCTCCGGTGAAGAAAGTTGCTCCAAGTCATACACAAAAATACGGCAGGCACTGTGGCTCAAATCCATGATAGGTTGTGAGACAAAGGCAGGTCAAGAGGCACCCATGAACAATTGCCCACCTCCCACGCTTAAATCAGAGCCTTTGAAAATCTTCACAGATTATCTGGATTGCTTTAAAGGTCCAACCACTCAGGGCGAAGATCAGCTTGTGTTTTGCTGGCTAAGGTTTCAAGTCCTTAAAAAAGAAGAATTAGATTGTTTTAACATAGGTGAAAAGAAATGACCCCTTTCAGAGCGCTGTGCAAAGAGGACATTCAGTGTAGGGTATGATAGCTTTTATTATTATTATTATTATTATTATTATTATTATTATTATTATTAATACTAATAATAATAATAATAATAGTAATAGTAATAATGTCATATCTCTCCTGGATGATTTTTTTTTTCTTTAGAAGAACTTCTAGAGCCCTTTGGTAGATGCAGGAGTGTTTTGCAAGGTGAGGCTGGTGGCTGTGGCTGCCTGATCAAATCCACATCCTTTAAAAAAAAATCAAAATCCTCACCCTTTCAGTAAAAAAAAAATAAATCAGGGGGACTTTTGATTGCACAGTCAAAACTGCCAGCTTCACTTTTTTCACTCCACCCTGTGGATGCCCCAAGGTAGAACAAGAAGTTAGTAGAGCTTTGCAAATTGCTTCAAAAGCAATTTATAAGAAGTGTTTGGGTCCTTGTGTGAGTCCCCAACCCCTCTCTACTATTCATTAAGGTATCCTAACGTTGACGGCTTTTGCAAAAGCCTTAAACAAAAATGCCACTGTTTTAAAGAATTAATGATAATGCCATTCTTAAAGCAGTCGCCCACCCCCCCCTTTTGTCCAGCTTGAGTAGTTTTAATGAGTAGTGCGAAGTCCAAATCAACTAATAATGGTTGAGGCCACCGAAACCAGAACTTTGTATCTCCTTCAACATCTGAAACTGTAAGGAAGGAGGGAGGAGGGGAAGAAGAAGAAGAAGAAGAAGAAGAAGAAGAAGAAGAAGAAGAAGAAGAAGAAGAAGAAGAAGAAGAAGAAGAAGAAGAAGAAGAAGAAGAAGAAGAAGAAGAAGAAGAAGAAGAAGAAGAAGAAGAAGAAGAAGAAGAGGAGGAGGAGGAGGAGGAGGAGGAGGAGGAGGAGGAGGAGGAGCCAAGTCCAAAACAGTTACTTTTCATTGTAAAAGATACTATAAGTTGCAGCTCAGTGATATTTTGGAGAGCCATATTGGTATTTCCCCAGATTGCTCCTTCCCCCCTTCTCTCAAGAGTAGCCAATATGTCTACTGGCCACCACCCAATTAATACTGCATTGAAGCCCTGAAGTGGGAACTCTCTGAACCATAATGCTTTCCTGATTAAATGAATCTCAGCTTTCAGCATTAGGTTTGGGAATCCAGGAATGAAGAATGAGAAATGTTGCAATCTTACTTTTCAGAGGAAATTTCCCAAACTGAACTGCACATTCCGATCACATTTTCTGGATTTTAGATTAAGGGTAGGGAGCTCAAAACTTTTGCAGTAATTTGTGAACATTAGCAGAAGCTTGCAGTAAAATGAAGAATAAGACAAAGATCATGCAACCAGGGAATCTTAAAAGCCATACAGTAGGGCCATTTTAGCCTATTAAGTCCAATTACTTGTGTGACCGAGACCTGGCTGGGCACGGAGGGAGGAGTTCCTCTCTCTGAGATGTGTCCAGCCGGGTTTCAGGTATGGCACCAGCCACGACCCCAGGGAAGGGGGGGAGGAGTGGCTATTATAGCCAAGAAGACTTTTAGCCTACGCAGGCTCGCTGTTTCTGAGATTGCGGGTTGTGAGTTGCTCCTTGTGAAGTTGGACCTAGGGGTTCAGGTGGGCTTGTTGCTCGTGTACCTGCCTCCCAGCTGCGTGTCAACAGCCCTGCCTGCGCTACTTGAGGGGGTTGCTGGGCTGGCGGTTGAGTTCCCCAGGCTTATTGTCTTGGGGGACTTAAATCTTCCATCGCTCGGCGAATCCTCTGGGTTGGCGCAGGAGTTCATGGCCACCATGGCAACCATGAACCTGACTCAGGTAGTTCAGGGTCCGACTCACGAGAGGGGACACACTCCCGACATGGTATTCCTCTCAGAACAGTTGAGCAATGATCTGAATTTAAGGAGCTTAGATATTTTGCCTATGTCATGGTCAGACCATTTTCTGTTACGGCTTGTTTTCAAGGCTCCAATCCTCCCCCGCAGGGAGGCGGAACCGATTAGGTGGTTCCGCCCCAGACGTCTGATGGACCCAGAGAGCTTTCAGAGGACGCTTGGGGAAATACCGGATTCTCTCATTCTCGGTTCGGCAGAGTCCCTGGTTACGGCCTGGAATATGGCTGCGAAGGGGGCTCTTGACCGGATCGCACCGCTGCGACCTCTCTGTGGTAGCAGACCCAGGAGATCTCCTTGGTTCACTGAGGAACTCAGGGGGATGAAGCGCCAGAAGAGACGTCTAGAGAAGCGATGGAGGAAAAGTAAATCCATATCTGACCGAACACTTTTAAGATCTTATATCAAGACTTATCAGGTGGCGCTCAAGGCGGCAAGATGCGCGTATCATTCCGCCTTGATTGCATCTGTGGAATCCCGCCCAGCCGCCCTGTTTAGGGTAACTGGCTCCCTCCTTAATCGGGGGGGGGGTTGATGCACCCTTGCAGGGTAGTGCTGAGGACTTTAATAAGTTTTTCGCGGATAAAATCGCCCAGATTCGGATGGACCTTGACTCCAATTGGAATGCAGTGTCGGCTGAGAATGATTCAGTCGAGATGACAGGGACTCGTCTTGATCCTGTTGTGTGGGAGGAGTTTGACCCTGTGGCACCCGATGAAGTGGACAAGGCCATTGGAGCTGTGAGTTCCGCCACCTGTTTATTGGACCCGTGCCCCTCCTAGCTGGTTTCAGCCAGCAGGGAGGTGACGCGGGGCTGGGTTCAGGAGATTGTCAACGCTTCTTTGAAGGAGGGGTCCTTTCCGGCTCCCTGCAAGGAAGCAATTGTGCGCCCCCTCCTCAAGAAGCCTTCCCTGGACCCAGCTGTATTAAACAACTACCGTCCTGTCTCCAATCTTCCCTTTATAGGGAAGGTTGTTGAGAAGGTGGTGTCACTCCAGCTCCAACGGTCCTTGGATGAGGCTGATTATCTGGGCCCTCAACAGTCAGGATTCAGGCTCGGCTACTCCACGGAAACTGCTTTGGTCGCGCTGACGGATGATCTCTGGCGGGCCCGGGATAAGGGATTTTCCACTATCCTGGTGCTACTTGACCTCTCAGCGGCTTTCGATACCATTGACCATGGTATCCTTCTGCATCGACTGGAGGGATTGGGGGTTGGAGGCACTGTTTTGCAGTGGTTCACCTCCTACCTCACTGGTCGGTCGCAGTCGGTGTTGGCGGGGGGTCAGAGGTCGACCCCTAGGTTCCTCCCTTGTGGGGTCCCTCAGGGATCGGTCCTCTCCCCTCTGCTGTTTAATATCTACATGAAACCACTGGGTGAGATCATCCAACAACACGGGGTGAGATATCATCAGTATGCTGATGATACCCAGCTTTACATCTCCACCCCGTGTCATTTCAGTGAAGCAGCGGAAGTGATGTGCCGATGTCTGGAGGCTGTTAGGGTTTGGATGGGTGCCAACAGGCTCAAGCTCAACCCCGACAAGACGGAGTGGCTATGGGTTCTGCCTCCCAAGGATAATTCAATCTATCCGTCCATCAGCCTGGGGGGGAGCTTTTGACCCCCTCGGAGAAGGCCTGCAACTTGGGCGTCCTCCTCGATCCACAGCTAAATTTGGAACATCATTTTTCGGCTGTGGCGAGGAGGACATTTGCCCAGGTTCGCCTGGTGCACCAGTTGCGGCCCTATTTGGACCGGGAGTCTCTTCTCACAGTCACTCATGCCCTTATCACCTCGAGGCTCGACTACTGCAATGCTCTCTACATGGGGCTACCTTTGAAAAACGTTCGGAGACTTCAAGTAATGCAGAATGCAGCCGCGCGAGCAGTGTTGGGCTTGCCCAGAAATGCCCACATTTCAGCATCACTCCGCGAGCTGCATTGGCTGCCAATTGGTCTCCGAACCCAATTCAAAGTGTTGGTTATGACCTATAAAGCCCTACATGGCATCGGACCAGGTTACTTACGGGACCGTCTGCTGCCCCATGAATCCCAGCGGCCAGTTAGGGCCCACAGAGTCGGCCTTCTCCAGGTCCCGTCAGCCAGACAGTGTCGCCTGGCGGGGCCTAGGGGAAGAGCCTTCTCTGTTGCGGCCCCAGCCCTCTGGAACCAACTTCCCCCGGAGATCCGTGTCGCCCCCACCCTCTCCGCCTTTCGTAAATTACTCAAAACACACCTCGGCCGGCAGGCCTGGGGTAGTTAACATCTTGCCCCAAGCCAGTGTATGTCTGTGTATATGCTGAATGATTGGTTTTTTTAAAAAATTAAGAGGTTTTATATTTACATGTATTTTTATATGTTGATTTCTACTGTGTTGTGAGCCGCCCTGAGTTCTCCAGAATAGGGCGGCATAGAAATCGAATAAATAATAATAATAATAATAATTGTCCAATTTTATTGTGCAAAACTCCAAATATAAGTATTCATATCTACTGGCCATCTATCCATATGCACAGTTTGTAATCAACTGTTATTCTTGTATTTTTAGAAATTGGCAAAGCGGACTATCCATCATTTCCTCCTCTAATGAAAAGAGTAGATTCTTCCTTTATTCTTTAGGGGACTTAGTTCAGCAATCATAATCTATTCACAGAACAATTATTAGAAAAAGCAACACTCTTCTGTCCCAATTTTGCCATCCTTTATTGGTCTGTTCGATCCCCGATGTTGACTTTTTGTTAAAAAAGAAAGAAAAGAAAAAGACAATTACATAACATTTTTCTGTTCATTGTACGTTTTAATCTGGTTATTTCGGAAAATATATTTTCCAGTAGCTTTGGAGCCCAAGGGATAACAGAGCATTTGGCAAGTGCAAAGGTTAATGGCAGGCTAACTGGGATCCCATTAACCTGAGAGGTACTATTCGGGTCTTTTCCCATGTAAGATTGAGAGTATCTTGGTGACGTTTCGATGAGGTCCCACTCGTCATCATCAGGCTGGGGTCTTCGGCTTCATGCTTGTGCGAGCAAAGTGTGATCGGAGCTGCCGTCTCTCTATAAATATTGGTGGGGGTGTGTGGAGTGCTGGCTTAGTTGCTGTAGGTGGGTTGGTTGGCTGTGTTGGAGTTATTGTTTGCGGATTGTTTGGCTGTTTCGTAACATCCTGAGCAGTTGAGGTGCTGGCTGTGTGCCCATTAGTCTTTTGTGTTGTAACGACCTGGGTAATGGGTTGTGTGATGACATCCTGAGATCTAGTGTAGTGATATCCTGAGTTCTGTGTTGCAACATCCTGGGTGGTAGGCTGTGTTGTAACATTAAAAAAAAAAACACTCAAGATTTACCTTCTCCCCTGTCTCTTCCCTCCCTGATACAGCTGACAAAGTGAGAAAGAGCCTGTGGTCTGGGGGTCAACACAACTGCCTAACAGGCAAGCAGCCCAGGTTCAAATCTCAGAAGGGTATGGCTGGCTGATGAGAGCTAATTAGCTCAAAATAGCTATCCCAGTCCCGCTTTAACTCTTTGTTAGCAATCCCAAAAAATTTAGTGTGTGTGTGTGTGTTTGTGTGTGTGTGTGTGTGTATACATACATACATACATACATACATACATACATACATACATATATATATTTGTTTTCTGAGGTTTTCGCGGGTGTTTGTATGTAGGTCTTTGGTTCTTCGGGTTTTCTCCCACGTAGAATTTGAAGTGTCTTGGCGACGTTTCGACGAAGTCCCATTCATCATCTTCAGGCTGGTGCTTTCGGCTTCGTGCTTCTAGGAGCACGACATATATATACATATGTCATCTAGTTTGGGTAATGAAACATCTGCAAAAAAAACCACCAAGCTCAGAGAGCACCAAGGACCCTTTATTTCAGCCTTGAGCTACAAATATTCTCCTTTAAAGTTAATGCAGTGAATTAAATAAGAGAAAGACAAAAAGGAAGTTTGGAGAAAGGTAGGGGAAACAGGGGTTTTCAAAAATTACTCCCTTGAATGGACTGGCACAAAATTCAGCCACAGATTGAGAAACAGAAACATAATAGTATAAAGATCCATCAGATATGAAAAGATGTAAGGCTGTTTATTACAGTACAGAATACAGAATAACAGAGTTGGAAGGGACCTTGGAGGTCATCTAGTCCAACCCCCTGCTCAGGCAGGAAACCCTACATCGTTTCAGACAAATGGTTGTCCAATCTCTTCTTAAAAACTTCCTGTGTTGGAGCATTCACCACTTCTGGAGGCAGAGATTTATACCTGTAACTTCAAAGCTTTTTTGCTGCAGGAAAAAAAAGAAGGCTAAAGAACTAAAATTTTCAGGGGGAGAGTTTTGCATAAGGACAATTTAATTTGGGAACGAAGAACACAGAGATAGAAGGTTATGTTAAAGGACAAATCTTGACAGAGCAGATATTTCCCAGGATGGTATTTTAAAGTCACTTGCCTTGGCCAGGGGATGGACTAGAAAACCTCTAAGGTCCCTTCCAGCTCTATGACTCTATGGTCAACCTCTTTGTTTCTAAATCAGATCAGGACTTTTTTTTTTGTTGGGTCTACTTGACCTGTCAAGAAATGAGACCAAAGTGAGTCCTTCTCACTGGCACAAAAGAAAATGGTGTTCCTTTCAGCAGAAAGACATAGAATTAAGGAAAGTACACAGTATATATGGAGCACATTAAGCAAAAGTAAACACTCAAAGTATGTATATACCAAGGGGTATATCACCATATAAACCACATCTGTGATCTGTTTCTTGAATGTCATGATGGTGGAAGACACCTCAGTCTCTCCTTGTCCCTTTTATTCTACCCATCGCTTACATTTATGAACAGAGGCAACAAGAAATTGGGTACCTAATTTTTGAATCTAGGAGGGGAAGAAAGCAAGAATCACCTTACTGTACTTAACAGCTTTCTATAGCAGTGGTTCTCAACCTATGGGTCGCGACCCCATTTGGGGTCGAACGACCGTTTCGCGGGGTTCGCCGGACACCGCGGGCCGCCATTTTTTGGGCGTGCGCGCGCCCTGCCTGCCCGGATCGGCCCATCGCGGTTCAGGCCGTCACGCGCGCGCCGCGCATGCGCGGATCGGGCCGTTGCGGGCCACCATTTATTTTATTTTATTTTATTTTGGGCGCGCGCGTGCCCTGCATGCCCGGATCGGCCCGTCGCGGTTCGGGCGTCACGCGCGCACCGCGCATGCGCGGATCGGCCCGTCGCGGGCCACCATTTATTTTATTTTATTTTATTTTGGGCGCGCGCGCGCCCTGCATGCCCGGATCGGCCCGTCGCGGTTCGGGCGTCACGCACGCACCGCGCATGCGCGGATCGGCCCATCGCAGGCCGCCATTTTGTTTTGTTTTTTTGGGGCGCGATGCGCGGATTGGCCCGGTGCGCGTGCGCGCGCGCGCCGGGGTCGCACCGCACATGGGCGGAGCAAGTGGGGTCTCAACCTGAAAAAGGTTGAGAACCACTGTTCTATAGGAAGGAAGGAAGGAAGGAAGGAAGGAAGGAAGGGAGGGAGGGAGGGAGGGAGAGTTGGGGGATGGAAGGAGGGAAGAAGGGAGGGAGGGAGAGTTGGGGGATGGAAGGAGGGAGGAAGGGAGGGAGGGAGAGTTGGGGATGGAAGGAGGGAAAGAAGGAAGGGAGGGAAGGAACAAAGGGAGGGAGGGAGAAAAGGGAGGGAAGGAACAAAGGGAGGGAGGGAGAGTAGGGGGATGGAAGGAGGGAGGAAGGGAGGGAGGGAAGGAACAAAGGGAGGGAGGGAGGGAGGGAGAGTTGGGGGATGGAAGGAGGGAGGGAGGGAGGGAGAATTGGGGGATGGAAGGAGGGAGGAAGGGAGGGAGGGAAGGAACAAAGGGAGGGAGGGAGGGAGAGTTGGGGGATGGAAGGAGGGAAGAAGGGAGGGAGGGAGATTTGGGGGATGGAAGGAGGGAGGGAGGGAGGGAGAATTGGGGGATGTAAGGAGGGAGGAATGGAGGGAGGGAAGGAACAAAGGGAGGGAGGAAGGAAGGGAGGAAGGGAACAAAGGGAGGGAGGAAGGGAGGGAGGGAGGGAACAAAGGGAGGGAGGGAGAGTTGGGGGATGGAAGGAGGGAAGGAAGGAAGGGAGGGAGGGAGAGTTGGGGGATGGAAGGAGGGAGGAAGGGAGGGACGGAGGAAGGGAGGGACGGAGGGACGGAGGGAACAAAGGGAGGGAGGAAGGAAGGGAGGGAGGGAACAAAGGGAGGGAGGGAGGAAGGGAGGGAGGGAACAAAGGGAGGGAGGGAGAGTTGGGGGATGGAAGGAGTGAGGGAAGGGAGGGAGGGAGGGAGAGAGGGAACAAAGGGAGGGAGGGAGGGAGGAGAGGAAGGAGGGAAGGAAGGAAGAGAGGGAGGGAGGGAGGGAGGGAGGAGAGGAAGGAGGGAAGGAAGGAAGGGAGAGAGGGAGGGAGGACCATAATCTACTGTATCTATAGAAGATATCTTTCTTGTGACCTAAATATTACTAGCTCATGTGTGATCACCTGGGAAAAATAGTAGAGAAGGAAACAGGGGAAAAAATAAACAAAATAAAACCAAGCCAAATTAGGGAAGGATACAGAGGGTTTTGCCAGGTGACTGAATAGTTTTGTGTTTATTCTCCTGGCATAAATAAAAGATGACAAAATGTGTTGATAATCAGTTCTGACCTCTTTAAAATTTAATTTAGTTCTTCTATTAAAAAGCTCAAAATGCAATGATTGAAGCAGTGTATGGATGTGATGGAAGCTAAGTTGGGTTATAAAAACTGGATGTACAAAAAATGATAGTCAATGGAGTTGGCATAAATCAGATTTTGTTTTCCTTAAATAACCTCTAATTGCTTTGGGCTGCTACTTTTTGCTCCTTTGTTGTTAACCCCAGTGGGAATAGCATGATGGGTAGGGAGATATCCATAAAACGTAAAGTTCCACATTTCATTAAGTAGTCATTGCAGGAGTAACAGATCTGCAAGATTCTTTTAAAACCACACTATCATTTTCAGTTAATAAATCCAATCTATTTTTATACAGCTTTTGTGAAGTTTTACGGAGTAAATAATTCATGAAATTTAAAATATATTTTCTTTTGTTTTGCGGGCACATTAATTTCATTCCTGCAAAGAAATTTCCTTAGCCTATATTGGCTAATAGGATTACTTTACGCTAAATGAAAAGCACGTGCCCTAGATTTATAAATTCTCACCGTGAAGAATTCAGATCCTCCTCCAGCAGCCTGGAGCCTGAGCAGGGAAAGTCTAAATGGAAGTGTGAGAGAGAAATTCTGTCTGGCAAAATGAGCTGAGCTGGAAATCACAAGACAATCGTGCAAATGTTTCAGTAATTAATATTCCCTTTGATGTTCAAATTACTCATTAAAAATTTGGTAGGGCAATTTCCATAGTCTGCACCTTAGGTAGCTAGTTTTGCTATAAGACAACTAGGAATGCAGTACAGAGGTTAGATAACAACAAAGGCTAAAATCCCAATTCTCCTTTCATTTTGAGGCTAGAAATTCATCAAGGCTCTAGACTAAAGTAATGTTTCTCAACTCTGGCAACTTTGAGATGGGTGGACCTCAGTTCCCAAAATTATTTTAATGTTTTCTTTCGGTCTTCTTACCCATGATATCTAAAAGAAAATGTCCTTGTTTCAATTTTAAATCCATTTTTAGTATCTTCTGAATCGAACAATATATCAGAGCAGATGCCAAATAAAGGCAACACAAACTGAGGGACAGAATCAAGATCATGTGAAGTGTTAGTACCAGACTTGGAATACTGCATCCAGTTTGGGTCACCACGATGTAAAAAAGATGTTGAGACTATGGAAAGAGTGCAGAGAAGAGCAACAAAGATGATTAGGGGACTGGGGGCTAAAACATAGAAGGAACGGTTGCTGGAATTGGGTATGTCTAGTTGAACGAAGAGAAGGACGAGGGGGGACGTGATAGCAGTGTTCCAATATCTCAGGAACTGCCACAAAGAAGAGGGAGTCAAGCTATTCTCCAAAGCACCAGAGGGCAGGACAAGAAGCAATGGATGGAAACTAATCAAGGAGAAAAACAAACTAGAATTAAAGAGAAACTGCCTAGCACTGAGAACAATTAACCAGTGGAACTGCTTGCCTCCAGAGGTTACACACAGATAACAGTTTCAAAAATGAAATGAGATAAGCACAATATGTGCACAAACATTCATGGGTGGTTTTTTTTGTTTTTGTTTTGCTTTGTTTTGGTGTGGTTCAGATGCTCCATCACTGGAAGTTTTTAAGAAGAGACTGGACAGCCAATTGTCTGAAATGGTATAGGGTCTCCTGTTTGAGCAGGGGGTTGGACTAGAAGACCTCCAAGGTCCCTTCCAACTCTACTATTCTGTTATATCTGATCTGATACTTCTTGGCAGTCCACCAAAACATGATAAAATTTGCCTTCACGTTGATTCCATCTCCAACTCTTATTTGATATGCCTTATAAATCTTTGACTTAAGAAATTGTGCACGATACTCTTGATTATGCATCAGTTCATCAAATTTCCCCAAACTCTGTGAGATCAGAATGCATCAGCTATTATTAAATCTCTCTAATACTATTGTGAACAGATTCACTTATGGTCCTTTGCCTGCTCACTGACTAAAATGAAGGGGAGAAATTTAGAAGCCCCCACTTCTACACTTTATGGCAAGTGTAAACAGAGCTGCTGTAAACAGTCAGGAACTTATTGAACACAGTAATGTGCAAAACTCATGGAAAGGTGGAATAAATGAGCAGATATTTCCTGTGCATTTATTGAACGTGTGAATGGGCTCATCTGAACAATACTGAAACAAGGCAGAAAGCATTTAGTATGGCTGGGTGTCCCTGAGCTGCTTCTGTACAATCAGGAACTTATTGATCACACTGATGTGTAAAATTAATGGGAAGTTAGAATAAATGGGCATACATCATCCATTTTCCGTGCATTTATTGAACATGTGAAACATACCAAACAAGGCGAAAAACCCATGAATGTTTGTACACATGTTGTGGTTATCTCATTTCATTTTCGAAATTGTTATCTGTCTGTAACTCCAGAAGTAAGGAAAGACTTCACAAAGTCAATCCACCATACATGAAAATATGTAGCCTCCATACTATCACATCTCCAACATTTAGGTTGGATGTCAGGGTAGATATATGATAGTTTTTTTGGATCTAGATGCCACCTATAAAACATTTTATAAAAGTTCTCTCTTAAATGTTACGCTTGCGTAAATTTTACATTTTTCACCCAAATTCTCTCCCACGTTTCCATCATGATAGGTTGCCCAAAATTTTGTTCCCACTTTATCATACAATCCTTGACTAGTACAGTTTCAGAGTCAATTTCTATCAATACATTGTACACTCTTTTGATATGCATGGGCCCTTGTATCTGGCTTATAGTTAAATCTTGATATACGGAGTGAAGAATGTTTACAAATTTAAAATGATTGTATTAAGTTGAATAGCATTTAACTTGAATTTTTTCTTTGTTTACATGTACAAATATATATCTAGTAATAAAATTTTTTATAATAATAAAAAAAACATTAACGAATGCTTAAAATTGGGAATGACAAGGGCTAAATCCAAGACGGTAGGCTGGCACTTTCCCACGCTTCTACATTTTCGGTTAATGGTTTTAATGGTTTTAATTTATTTATATGAGTTTATCTTTGCTGTCTTCACATGTGAGCTGCCCAGAATCATGTAAGTGAGATGGGCAGTTGTATAAATGGAATGAAATAAATAAAAATAAAATTCCACGTTTGGGGTATAGAAAAAAAAATCCATGACATTCTGGGTGCTGTGTTAGATTCCTTTCAAATTTGAAGAAGTTGCCTTACAGTTTTATGCCTTCTCTTCCGTGATCCTGCAGAAAATCACTCTCCACATCTACACTTCACAAGGGTGCTTTCACTGGGGTCCCCGAGGCGCAGTCACCAAGGATCCTCTGATTGCTGTTGCTTTGTTCGCTTTCAGTTGCAGAGTTTTAAGCAATTCTTCAGCTTCTGTTGGCTTTGCTTTATTTTGTCTTCATGATTATTCATGGCGACCGGTCAGATTCCTTGGCGCAGCCCAAAAGTAATTCTTTTCCCAGGCACAAACCTCACAGTGTCACTTTAGCAAGATTTATTGGGACAAAATGAACGTAGCTTACAAGAAGCCCAGCAATGTCCCACTTAAGAGCAATGCAGGTGGTCCTCAGCTTGAGCCCAAAATTCATGTTGCTAAGCGAGACATTTGCCAAGGGAGTTTTGCTCCATTTTACGACTTTTCTTGCCATAGTTGTTAAATGAATCACTGCAGTTGTTAAGTTAGTATTGTGGTTGTTAAGTGAACCTGGATTCCCCATTGACTTTGCTTGTCAGAAGGTTGCAAAGGGGGAATCACGTGATCCCGGTACACTGCAATTGTCATAAATGCATGCCAGTTGCCAAATGTCTGAATTTTGATCATGTGACCACAGGGAGGCTGCAATGGTCATTAAGTGTGAAAAATGGTCATAAGTCACTGTTTTAAGTGCCATTGTAACTTTGAACGCTCAGTAAATCTGTTGTAAGTCACAGACTAGACTGTAGAGCAGTGTTTCTCAACCTTGCCAATTTTAAGGCATGTGGACTTCAACTCCCAGAATTCCACAGCCAGCGTTGCTGGCTGTGGAATTCTGGGAGTTGAAGTCCACATGCCTTAAAATTGGCAAGGTTGAGAAATACTGCTGTAGAGTTTATTTGAATGTTTGGCGATATTCAGAGTTATGACCTAGCTAGAAAAAGGGAGCTTTCACTCACTTCCAAAGTTCTGATGGCTGCCCTCCCCGGTAGACACATGATCACACCTCAGCCGCTCAGCAACACAACCACATTTATGCCAGTTGGCAGAACCTCACGATCGCATGACCACATGTCGTGACAGTTTTGCTGAAAACCACAATGTAATTCCAAGTTTCACAAAACTGCCATAGCGAATAATCGGTCTGCTTAATGATCATGGCATTCATTTAATGATCGCTGTGTTAGTTTGATGATTGCCATATTCACTTAATAACCACTGCAAAAAAGGTCATAAAGTCGAGTCACTCAGCTGACTTAAGACCATCATGACATACAATCATAATAGACAGGTCCAGTGGTGGGATTCAGCTGGTTCGCACCACTTCGGCAGAACCGGTAGCTAATGTTTTGTTGCCCAGGCCCAGAATGGACTTCCGGAAGTGGCATCTACACAGGGAACTGGTGGTTCACATATTTGAATCCCACCACTGGACAGGCCCATTATGGCTGTTATGTTGGGGATCATCTATATCCCTGTGCCCAAGACTTTCTGAATTTCTGTCTTCTGGTGTTCCAGTGGACTGTGCAGGTTTTCGCCATTATCGTTGAAGCCTACAGCTGATGTCCTGCCTCTGGAGCAATCTAAGACCAGCTACCCGATGAACCTTTATTTCTACTGTATTTTAGATTTGAAAAAGCATCCTTGTTCCCTTTGCTGAACTATTAATATCAAACTTTGCTCCCACAGCATTTATGAACAGTGGCTCCGAAGACATAAACCCCTGCTTCAGGCCTACCCCGAGGCCAACGCGCCTATTGGACACAACCGGGGATATTTCATGGTCCCCTTCATTCCTCTCTATCGGAACGGGGAATTCTTCATTTCATCCAAAGAACTGGGCTACGACTATGAATACCTCTTGGAACCAGGTAATCTGCTCCGTCCCTTTAAGTAGGACCAGTGGAGGCAGCACAGTATGTATTTTTGTGCCAGTCCTTATTTTTTTTATTAAAAATATTTATTATTAGATAAACATTTGTCCATGTAAACAAAGATAAAATTCAAGTTAAATGCCATTCAACTTAATACAATCATTTTAAATTTGTTGACCTTCTTCACTCCGTGTGTCCAAGTTTAACTATAAACCAACTACATTTTAAAAATTGTAACTTTCACTTCTTTTCAGATCAGTCCATTGGATATCAAACAAACAAGTCATTTTATTAAAATTAATAATTTTCATGTCGATACACCCTTCCCTCTATCAATTACATTCTTAGTCTATTTGATATATACCTTCCAATAATCAATAGATAAATATTTGTATATGTAAACCAGGGAAAGATCCAAGCTAACTGCTATCCAACTTAATACAATCGATTTAAATTTAAATTTGTAAACATTCTTCACTCCCTGTGTCAAGATTTATTCATCAAAGAGTTGGGCCCTGGCTTAGCAGGATCCTCAGAAATAAGATCCCATTGAGAAGCATAATACAGACAGTCAACTTGTAACAGTTCGTTTAGTGACCGTTCCAAGTTCTCTTTAAAAAAAAGTGACTTACAACTGAGGCCAAGTGTCTGAGTGTTGATCACGTGACCGTGGGGATGCTGCAACGGTGGCAAGTGTGGAAAAACAGTCATAAGGCACTTTTTCAGTGCTGTTGTAGCTTTGAACAGTTACTAAACGAACTGTTGGGAGTTGAGGACTGCCTATATACGTGTGCATTCTGTTTGCTTGCTTTGCTCTTCAAAGGTGATAAACACAAGCCCGGGGCTACCTCTAAGCCTGTTTTCCTGTTTCTGCTGTAAAACTTCATACAATGTGCTGTATTTTAGCAGAAAATGCATTCTAGAGCCCAGAGACAAGGTACCAAGGGTGACAGGAATGTTGCAGCCACAGTAACGTTTAAATCTCTTTTCCTTCCACCCTCTCTCGTTTCCACCCCATCCAACACCAGTAGGCATTCTGCCAGACTGATCCTCTGTGCAATGCTTTTTCAGGCAACCATTTAATCTTCTGTCTTGGGAGGATGAGAAAGAGAGTTGCATTATTTTTAGCAAATAGGCCAGGTACTAATCAATCCTATACTGGCCCTCTGCTACTCTCCACCTTCACCATCCCGGTCTTCAGCTAAATGCAGTCTGTTTCTTTTCTAAAAGTAAAGTTTCCTTGAAGTAGAAATATTTTTCTGTTTGCTCACCACTCAAGTTTCTCTTCATGCCGTTGGTGCCAATTCTTATAATTTTATGTTTAAATTAGTTCAAGAACCAGCTGTAAACCCATTGCTGCCTTGTCCCAGCTCCCAAACCATGTTTTTGTAGGTTCCTAATTGCCGGGTTTAAATAATCCAACATATTGTGGTTTGTCCAGAGAGGATAAGAATTTGGGAAGATAGAAAGGAGGAGGATGCTCAGACTTAATTTCAATAACTGTAGGAGTAGGACAGGCAGAACCTGGGGGTGAAATCAAGAGAGGAATCAGCCTAGAATCATTATGTTCCCGCAAAGGGTCTAAGTCCCGCCCCTCTTGAATGCTGTTAACTCTTATCTAGCATCTACTGCTGACCATTAGTTGACTAGATTCTTATGTATAGGTATGAGCAATAAGTCAGCTTAGCTGGAACTTAATATGTGATCCTGATTCTTCATGCTTGACAATAACACCAAACCAAATTGCACATATGAGATGAACCTGTGAACTTCTGTGTAGAATTGTGTATATTTTTCAAGAACAGTCAGCTGGATTTTCCCTTTAAAAATGCAGTTTAATCAACAAACACATGGAATTCTGCAAGTGAGCTTCTTCTTCTTCTTCTTCTTCTTCTTCTTCTTCTTCTTCTTCTTCTTCTTCTTCTTCTTCTTCTTCTTCTTCTTCTTCTTCTTCTTCTTCTTCTTCTTCTTCTTCTTCTTTTCCTCCTTCTTCTTCTGCCATATCTGTTATCGGGCGTTGGCGATCATGTTGGCGATCCTGTTTTTATCAGCAGCCGCACGAAAAAGTGCTGCTGAGTTTTGTCCAAACCAGTCCCTTAGATTTTGAAGCCACAATGTTCTTCTTCTGCCTGGACCTCGTTTGCCTTCAATCTTTCCCTGGAGGATTAAATGGAGTGTGCCGTGTTTTTCTGGGTGTCGCATCACATGTCCAAAATATTCTAATTTTCGTTTTTTAATTGCTTTGATGATTTCCTTTGGCTTTCCCAGGCGGCTTATCAC
>JARGCV010000217.1:2157500-2187500 GCA_034064705.1 Bothrops alternatus
GAACTGTCAAACACTGGCAACATGCCTGCTATTTATACATTTCGCCTCTAGGGCATCAACCAATCACAACGCTAGCTTGTTCCCGCTCAAACTTGAATCTTTTGACGCTTCCCTCCAAAACTGTGGGAGGTAGCCTAGCTTTTCAGCACCATAATATCAGTATTAATACATAACATGTCCTTTTTTCTTTCTTTCTTTTTACAGCCTCTCCCTTTCAGACTTTCCTCACCCCTTACTTGGAACAAGCTCGTCAGATCTGGCCATGGTTACTCGGAGCTGGTGTGATTGGTGCCATAATAGCAATGGCCATCAAAGGACTTGTCGCATTAGGAACTCGAAAGAAGAAAAGAAACACAGAAGAGACCCAACCTTTACTCACGGAGGAGGAAAATTATTCGCACATTACGTATCAGTCACATTTATAAAACCATCCTGGTGCAGACACCTAAAGCTAACTTTGTGATGATGTCCCAAAGGTGCTTTTTCAAAAGGCAACTGGACTTTGTTTTTCCTTGAAGACGTTTCGCTTCTCATCCAAGAAGCTTCTTCGAATCTGGCTGAATGGGGGAGGATGGAAGGATTTATATTCCTTGCAGTCATCTGGTTGTTAGAGCTCTTTCTGAGAGTTGTTGAGGCCACTCTGTGCCCTTGGGGGGGTCACCTGAGTAGTGCAAATGGTTGTGGAGCCTTCTTAGAACTGCTGAAAGAACTGTGTCGTAAACAGGAGCTACATGGTGTCATATCCTGTTTACAACCCAGTCAGGACCATTCAGTAGAACTGAAGAAGCTTCTTGGATGAGAAGCGAAACATCTTCAAGGGGGGGAAAAAAGAACAGTTGCCTTTTGAAAAAGCACCTTTGGGACAACCATGGCCTGGAGGATTGAGAATCTCCATCAACATCTGTGATGACATCTTTTGAGGATTCCCAAACTTGGTGGGCTGTGTCCCTGCTTACACAATATTTTTCTACTCAATATTCCTCCTCCTCTACAAAATAGTTGTCGTTATGTGTGATCTTTGCATTAAGCCTCTCCGGTGGATTTCAAAACAGATCAAGAAATGTGAGAAACCCTTAATAATCCCTGGGGAACTATCGTTTGAATCCCCATCCTGATGTCACTCCATGTTAAACTTTGAGAAAAGACCAGGAGATGACACACGAGATCTGTTGGATTCCATTGACCCTGGCCTGTAAATTCAAGTTATTTTAAGGTGCTAACTGAAATTAAAGTCATTGAAAACTGTCTAATAGTCATTCCTAAGCTGACTTTCAGGTCTCCTTTATATCTGCAACAAAGTTGGTGGAGTGGTGATGAAAGAATAAAGGTTTTCTTTTTTAATGTATGTTTGTGTTGTCTGAATGGCGCATATTATGTTGCATACTAAGGCTTATAAAGTGTGCAGAGGAATATGAGCTACATATTCTTCCTGTTCCGAAAGGCAAATGGACTTTCTTGGTTTTTTTCTATGAAAGCATTTTACTTCTTAACCAGTTATAAAGAAGCTTCTTGGATGAGAAGTGTGTCAGAGTGTGCACAGTCTTATTGCGCTGAGGTAACCCAGGAGTAAACACAGTAAACAGTGGTCTATATTAAATGGTGGTTTATCTTACACTATCTATAACAGGGGTGTTAAACTCGCAATGTCATGTGACGTGTCGGGATGTATAGCAACTTTTTTTCCATTGCTGGCAATGGGGTGGGCGTGGTTTTACTATAATGCATCCGGCCTGCAGGCCAGCAGTTTGATACCCCTGATCTACAATATCATACACCAGGAACAATATACATACACATGCTAACACAGCAGGCTACAACACACAGCAATTACAGCAGGAAAACGAAAGAGAACACAAAGGCTCTTAAACGGACACAGACCCTGCTGAGTCATTCCCATCATTACATCATACATCTCACATTATACAAGCTGGTTAGCTGTTAAATTATTACCTTGACAAAGTGAAACATTTTCAAAGAAAAAAAAAACAGGAAAGTCCAGTTGCCTTTTGGAAAAGAAACACCTTTGAGACAACCATGACCTGGATGATTAAGGATCTCCAAGTTCTTCTTCTTGTGCCATAATAGCTGCGGAAATGAACCATCGAGTGATGATGAGAATATTCACATGTATTATGAAGTTTCGAAGTCATAGCAATTATCAATTGGCAATTGGGGTTTGGGGTTGGAACACAGAAATTAAACAGAAATATTCTGAATCACCTTTTTTTGATCCTACTCCATTTTTTTTAGAGAGAAGGATAATTAGGTAAAACTATGAAGAGTTAGGATGGATTCAGGATTCATTAGATATGAGGAACCAGGTAGTCCCATCAAACAAATGCCTTATATTACTTGCACACACCCTAGTTTGTCATATTACACAGCGATCATCTTTTATTTCAATATTATCCAAAGGCATCTCCAGATTGTCTCGCTCCAGAATCTGCTTCATGACTCGTTGTTCTGCACACCGTAATCTGTAGGCAAATACTGAGTTGATTTATTTCTGACTTAGCTGGCATGTATCTCAAATTGCTAAAAAAAAATGTTCTAATTGCAGCAACAGTGCTTTTTGGAGCTTGTGGGTGATGCATTAGAAAAGATTCTTGCCTCTTTCCTTCTTCTGGTTCAGTGATGAGGAACCTTTTAGAGACCGAGTGCCCAAAAACTGACCCCCCTCTGCCCCCACCCTGCCCACTCTGCTCCACTCCGCCCTGCCCCACCCAACTGCAGGGCCACTCACCACCTCCATGGCCACCACAGATCTCCCAGGCAGCCCTGCAGTGCCATGGTGGCCACACCCTCCACCCACGCCCTGCAGCAGCATCTGGGGCATGAGGACAGAGTCTTGTCCCTGCTGCCTGGTTGCTATGTGCTTGGCTGCGCTGCTCCACATGGGCCACACATGGGGGCCTCTCCTCCGGGGGGGTGCTGGTGAGGAGGGGGCTGTGGGGAGAGTGGTGCTGGAGCGACGGCACGTGTGCCCACAGAGAGCTCTGAGTGTCGCCTCTGGCACGCGTGCCATAGGTTTGCCACCACTGTTCTTGTTATGTCCTGGGCCTGCTGAGTCGCTCAGCAGGTGCAGAAAGCTGCAGAAAGACCCGGGCAGACCACGTGGATGCCCAGGACCAGACAGGCTGTCTCCAGCCTATTGCGCATGCGCAAGGCGGGAGAAATACGTTGCATTGATTGGCTGTTGTTACTCCTGCCTCATCTCAATGTCTTTACATCGAAAACAGAACAGTTCTGGTTCCTAAGCTTCACTGGTCTTAAAGCAGAAAGGTGGTATGCCAGTTTCACACATTTATAGATATTCCTCGCCTTACAACCTTCAGTTAAGTGACTGTTTGAGGTTACAACAGTACTGAAAAAAGGGAATTATGAGTGTTTTTCATACTTGTGACCAATGCAGCATCCCCATGGTCATGTGATCAAAATTCAGACCGCTTGGCAACTGACTCATATTTATGACAGTTGCACTGTCCTGGGGTCACGTGACAAGCAAAGTCCCAATGGGGAAGCCAGAGTCACTTTGGGAAAAAATGATGAGCAATTAAAGCAAGGATTTGTAACCTGGAGGACTGATGAGAAAACGTGGAATTTATTTTTATTTATTTATTTATTTTTGCGATTTCTATACCGCCCCCCTCCCGAAGGACTCGGGGCGGTGTACAGCCCAATTAAAAACATCAACATACAAAAAGTAAAATGATTAAAAATAGATTAAACAATTTGTCCCAGAATCATTTAAAACCCAATACATTATCTTAAAAGCTCAATCCCCTAAAACAATTATGGCCTTGTTGGTACCAGAGCTATTATCCCAGGCCGGCTTGTCGAAAAAGATGTGTTTTTAATTCTCGACGGAAGGAACGCAATTCCGTCATCGTACGGAGTTCGGGGGGGAGCTCGTTCCAAAGCGTTGGAGCTCCCACAGAGAAGGCCCTCCCCCTGGGGGTCGCCAGCCGACATTGTCTGGCCGATGGCACCCTGAGGAGACCCACTCTGTGGGAGCGTACCGGATGGCGGGAGGTATTTGCTGGCAGAAGGCGGTCCTGTAAATACCCGGGTCCGATGCCATGGAGCACCAATACATTGGAGTCAAAAATATGTCTAGAAGTACAGGTAATCCTCAGGTTATGATCGCAACTGAGCCCAACATTTCTGTTGCTAAGCAAGACATGTGTTAAGTGAATTTTGCCCCATTTTATGATCTTTCCTGCCACAGTTGTTAAGTGAATCACTGCAGTTGCTAAGTGAGTGACATGGTTGTTAAGTGAATCTGGCTTCTCCAATGACTTTTCTTGTCAGAAGGTCACAAAAGGGGATCACGTGACCCCCCCCGGGACACTGCAACCGTCATAAATGTGAGTCGGTTGCCAAGCGTCTGAATTTTGATTCTATGGCCATGGGGATGCTGCCACGGTCGTAAGTGTGGAAAACGGTCATAAATCACTTTTTTCCATGCTGTTGTCATTTTGAATGGTCACTAAATGAACAGTTGTAAGTTGAGGACTACTTGTATAAGCACATATTGGAGAAAAACTGAAGTACAGGTCACTATTTGTTTAGTGACCATTCAAAGTGACAATAACACTGAAAAAAAAAGAGACTTAGGCCTGGTTTTTGCAGCCATCGCCATGGTTGCATGATCAAAGTTCAGATGCTTGGCAACTGGCATGTACTTACGACAGTTGAACTATCCAGGGGTCATGTGATCACCATTTGTAACTTTTCCAGCCGTCTTCTAATAGAAGGGGAAACCAGACTTGCTTAATGACCGAATGATTCACTTAACAACTGTGGCAAGAAGGGTCATAAAATGGGGCAAAACTCACTTAACAAGTGCCTTGCTTAGCACTGGAAATCTTGGGCTCAATCGTGGTCGTAAGTCGAGAACCACCTGTATTTTTTTTATAGAAGTAAGCTTGCATAAATGGGTCCATAAAATTTCCAGCTTTTCTGAAAAGCAAAAAAACTATAGCTGTTTCCTACTTAAAATTCCAGCAGTGTTGCAAGATTGCAGTTTACTGAAAAGCCACAAATGCTTTCCTGATCGTTAATAGCTCGGGGGAAAAAATATAGGTGGCTTTATTTAAAGTTTCTGTTCATGAGAATATATTTTCATAACACCCAATACATTTCCGTAACAGTTCTCTGTCAGATGCACTCCTGGCAACTGTAGCAATTAATATGAGTTGAAGCTGGCTTTGAGGGATCTTTTATCTGGAACGACGGACTGAATGGCACAGACTCAACATTTCTTTGACTTTTCAGACAGGGACAATAGAAGATCTTCAGCAGTTCTGTTCACTACTTCAGTCATTCAGTAGAAAACGGCACCAGGGAAGAAATGAGGTTTTCGCGGGTGTTTGTATGTAGGTCTTTGGTTCTTCGGGTTTTCTCCCACGTAGAATTTGAAGTGTCTTGGCGACGTTTCGACGAAGTCCCATTCGTCATCTTCAGGCTGGTGCTTTCGGCTTCATGCTTCTAGGAGCAATGTGTGATTGTAGCTGTTTCTTCCTTTTGAGACAAAAATTTCAATTTTTGGCAATTCTGGGAGTTGAAGTCCACGAGTCATAAAAGAGCCAAGGTTGCCTACCCCTGAACTAGACATCCCTAATTCCATTGCTGGCAATAGGGTGGGCACGGCTTCTGCATGACGCGGCCGGCCGGCATTTTGACACCCCTGACTTAACTGTCCTCATAGGCTCAGAATACTTACCTAGAGAGAAACTTCAGCCTGGAACAGTTCGTTCTAAGACAGGGATTGGCAACCTTGGTTCTTTTATGACTCGTGGACTTCAACTCCTAGAATTCCTGAGCCAGCATGGCTCAGCTTGGAAACCTCTCCCTTTCCCCTCAGCATGGCTGGCTCAGGAATTCTGGGAGTTGAAGTCCACCAGTCATAAAAGAGCCAAGGTTGCCTACCCCTGGTCTAAGGTAATCCTTCACTTACAACATTTTGTTTAGTGACCAGATGAAATCACACTGGCTCTGAAAAAAAATGACTTATGACCATTTTTCACACTTATGACCATTTCAGCATCTCCCTGGCCATGTGATCAAGATTCAGCCGCTTCGCAACTGGCATGTACTTATGGCGGTTGCAGTGTTCCTGGGGTCATGTGATCCCCTTTTGTGACCTTCTGACAAGCAAAGTCAATGGGGGAAGCCAGATTCACTTTACAACCGAGTTACTAAGTTAACATCTGCAGTGATTCACTTAGCAACCGTGGCAAGGAAGGTCATAAAGTGGGACAAAGCTCATGTAACAACTGTCATGCTTAGCCACAGAGATTTTGGGCTCAATTGTGGTTGTAAGTCGAGGACAAGCTGTATTAGGCAGGGCAAGGTATGAACTTTAATGACCGATATTCAAAAATTCTCCAATTTATTCTTCCAGGAACGTTCTGTTTTCGAACAATTTGGGGCTGGTCCTAAGTTCAGTACAGTACTGAAACCCTACAGTTGTCCCATCATTTAATGTGTGCTTTTGAGAAAATCTGTACTTGCAAAAATAAAGCCCGATTGTTACAGTACTTTTAATACACTAAGTGCTTTGTTGTGTATTGCTACTCAACAATACTGTATCTGAGTGTTGTTCCCATTTTACACAAGTCAATTAGTGCCTGCAACGACTGCATGCCAAAAAGGATGCCAAAGTAGCCATTAGTGGTCAACCCTATTATTTAGATGGAGGGGGGGGGAATAAAATTTGTAACAACTGAAATTGATTTTTAAAACCTTTTCAGAGGATATAAAAAGCATCCTTCCTTTTAGCTAAGTTAAGGCAGCTCACAAAGTAATTTCACAGTCGGGCTAATTAAACACAGTTCCATAAAATGACCACAGCAGGTTAAAATGTATAAAAATAAGGGCGGGGGAGAGGAGAACTATATGCCATTAAAGAAAAGTGCAAATCAAATACTTTCCTTGGCATTTGATAGAGAAATGGGGACTTTCCATTTGAGACGCCCCAATGCTTTGGAAACTCTACTGGACCAATGTAGGCAACATGGATATGAAAGCAAATGTTGCAACACTGCTATCATGTCACCTCTAGTCTGTCTAGAGCAGGGGTCCCCAACCTGGTCCATGCATCAGTACAGGGCCATGGCATGCCAGCAACCAGTCTGCACGAACAAGCAAAGCCCCATCCGTGAGATGCAGGCAGCACACAAAATCATGCACCCTCCGGTCCATGGAAAACCTCTCTCCACGGAACTGGTCCCCGATGCCCCAAAAGTTGGGGACCTCTGGTTTAGAGAAAAGAAGAACTAGGGGGGGGGACATGACAACAGTGTTCCAATATTTGTGGGACCGCCACAAAGAAAAGGGAGTCAGCTTATTTTCCAAAGCACCAGAAGGCAGGACAAGAAACAGCAGATGGAAACTAATCAAGGAGAGAATCAACCTGGAATTAAGGAGAAACTTCCTGACAGTGAGGATAATTAACCAGTGGAACAGCTTTGCATTCAGAAGTTGTGGGTGCTTCATCCCTGGAGGCTTTTAAGAAAAGGCTGGGCAACTACCTGTCTGAAATGGCATAGGGTCTCCTGCTTGAGGTTGGACTAGAAGACCTCCAAGGCCCCTTCCAGCTCTATGCTGCATAGATCCAGAGGATCCTAACTTTTCTCATATATATATATATATATATATATATATATATATATATATATATATATATATATATATATATATATATATATATATATATATATATATATATATATATATATATATATATATATATATATATATATATATATATATATATATATATATATATATATATATATATATATATTGTTTAAAATTGTTAACAAAGAAATAAGGGATTTCTGAGATAGCTATTTCGAGTTATTTACCTCTCTTCAGTCAGAATTCACCCTTTCTGGGATTCGAACCTGGGCAGTCTGCATGCTAGGCAGAAGCTATATATATTTGTGCTTGCAGATGGCTCTGGGTTGAGCTGAAACAAGCAAAGGAAAGAATGATTTCTTCCTCCCATATTTGGGTTTACAGGGTGCAATCTAAAAAATAACCACTTGACACATATATATATATATATATATATATATATATATATATATATATATATATATATATATATATATATATATATATATATATATATATATATATATATATATATATGATTAATAATATCCATAAAAATACGACTCCTGGGTACATTCATGATATAAAATAAAAGTTTCAAGATCACCAGGAGATTTAAAAGAAATTAATTTTAATATAACCTAGCTTTCGTTGGAAACTACCAACATCGTCAGGGTTAAAAAGGCAACTAAGGAGATGTTTTAAATAGGATCAGTTAACGCCTGCGCTCGGCTCCTAGAACGCGTTACCGGTCCTAGCCGGTTAATTTGTATTCTGGGTGTTTCTCCTTCTCTGTCATTGCCTCGAACCTTCTCACCTGTTCTTTTAGTGCTAGTTCCTAAGTTAGTAGGGAACCTGAGGAATCCAGCAGTAAAGCCTCGGAGCTTATCATCCCTTGGGAGAACGAAGAGAGACGTTTGATACAGAGGGGAAGGAGGTGTGGAATGCCGGCTCCCCCGTGCTGTGCAGAGGAGAGAGGTATTCCCCCCTCCCACTCCATGGACATGCGAGGAATTGTGGAAGGGGAATACCCACGATTGAGATCTTCCCAGGCAAAAAGCAGGACATTTACCTTGGATGGGAGTAATGACTGCTGGCAGCAGACAGAATCTTATGTGGACAGTGCCGAGATGGGTTGTGGGAACACACACACTGGATTACATGATATCCGGATGGGTACTGCCCACGTGGGAGGAGGAAGGAGGAGGGTGAATGTTGGGCTGAGAGAAACCACTGACTTACGGTTGGGAGGGGTGGGGGAAACTGCCTGGAGCCCTCACAAGATGTGTAACAATGTAAAAGAAAAACCAAACACCCCCCCCCCAAGGCCTGTAACAGAGGGAAAGGCAATACTCGAGTTAACACCATTGGAGGGAGGGAAAAGATCCTGACTAACTTAGGAACTAGCACTAAAAGAACAGGTGAGAAGGTTCGAGGCAATGACAGAGAAGGAGAAACACCCAGAATACAAATTAACCGGCTGGGACCGGTAACGCGTTCTAGGAGCCGAGCGCAGGCGTTAACTGATCCTATTTAAAACATCTCCTTAGTTGCCTTTTTAACCCTGACGATGTTGGTAGTTTCCAACGAAAGCTAGGTTATATTAAAATTAATTTCTTTTAAATCTCAGGTTCGAATCTGCCCAGGTTCGAATCTGCCCAGGTTCGAATCCCGGAAGGGTGAGTTCTGACTGAAGAGAGTTAAGAAACTCGAAATAGCTATATCAGAAATCCCTTATTTCTTTGTCAACAATTTTAAACAACATATATATATATATATATATATATATATATATATATATATATATATATATATATATATATATATATATATATATATATATATATATATATATATATATATATATATATATATATATATATATATATATATATATATATATATATATATATATATATGAGAGAAAAGTTAGGATCCTCTGGATCTATGTCGTGGAGAATACTTTTTCTAGCAGTTTTCTCAATGGATATCTAACTACCGGTATTTAGCTAAATATCTGACTTCTATACTGGCAACATCCTAGAAGATGAAGAGAGTTTGTTCCACAGTATAATCTCTGCCAAATATCTGCTTCCTGATAACTACAAAATTGGCCATAGATATAATCCAAAAGCATTTTTAAGTTTCCTCTCCAGGATCTTGCTCCAAACTTAGCACGGAAATAAATCAATTCTACTGTATGATTCCAAAGACACTGTTAATATTCAATTGGCAGACAAAATCTGAGTTGGGACATCCTTAATGAATACTTTCACTGATATCTGAACTGTAAAAGAAAAATCTAATTTCAGTCCAATCAGCTCAAGTCCTGGCAATTACACGTGGAAGTCCGCGTTATTTTTCTGGATAAAAAGCCAGTGGTAGTTTGCTGTTGTCTTTCTCTGAGGTTTTTTTTTCCACCCAAATTCCCAGTCTAGCCTACAGCCTTGTGGGTTTTTTTGGATGGCTGCCCAAGCATTTGTTAAGGAAATCTGATCACGTTTGGTTTCTGAATTCAGATAACTTCTGCTGGGTGCTGCCACTTCTTGAGAGTTCGTTTAAATCAGGGGTCCCCAACCCCTGGTCCGTGGACCGGTACCGGGCTGCCCACAACTGGAAAGCAGCAAAGGAAGAAGGCTATTGTCTACACGCTCTGGATGTGAGCTTAAAACAAAACCCTAAACCTCATGAATTATTGACTTGATCCAACAAGATTTTTATTGTACTGTTATGCACAGGCTATTTCTCCCATAGCCATTTTTAAATTGCAGGATTTATCAAAATCCCAAAAGTAGCATTGCACTATCATGCTGCATGAACCATCATGATTTAATAGAAAAACATATATATATGTTTTCTGAGGTTTTCGCGGGTGTTTGTATGTAGGTCTTTGGTTCTTTGGGTTTTCTCCCGCGTAGAATTTGAAGTGTCTTGGCGACGTTTCGACGAAGTCCCATTCGTCATCTTCAGGCTGGTGCTTTCGGCTTCATGCTTCACGAAGCCGAAAGCACCAGCCTGAAGATGACGAATGGGACTGCGTCGAAACGTCGCCAAGACACTTCAAATTCTACGTGGGAGAAAACCCAAAGAACCAAAGACCTACATACACACACACACACACACACACACATTATGTATATCTTGGACTGCAAGGCATTCAAACTGGTCAGTCCTAGAGGAGATCAACCCCGACTGCTCTTTAGAAGGCCATATCCTGAAGTTGAAACTCAAGTACTTTGGCCACCTAATGAGAAGGAAGGACTCACTGAAGAAGAGCCTAATGTTGAGAAAGATGGAGGGCAACAGAAGAAGGGGACGACAGACAAAGATGGCTGGATGGAGTCACTTGAAGCAGTAGGCATGAGCTTAAATGGACTCCAGAAGATGGTAGAGGACAGGAAGGCCTGGAGGAACGTTGTCCATGGGGTCGTGATGGGTCGGACATGATTTTGCAACAACAGTGTGTGTGTGTGTGTGTGTATTATTTTCTTTACTATATTTTTTTTCTGCACTTTTTATTACTTTTTAGTTTGCATTAGTTTTCATCTTTTTAATTGTAATGTTAAACACATTTATTATTCTTTTTTTAAAAAAAATAAATAATTCAGAGCAACTGCTCAAAATCAAGTTGTCAATTTCCACTACGTGGTGCAAGGGCTGATGCTATGCCTCCCTTCCTCTGGTTTTATTTCCTTTCGTCTCTGTAGATTTCTCCCTGGGAGTTTCCAGAGAGTATGGCAGTGCATGCTTAATGAAGGCACGCTGCGTTGTGAATACACACCAGGACACCCTGCAAGAGCAGCGGCCAGGTGACATATCTTTGTGATTATTAATGGGGTGTCTGGCAGATTTTTTTCCTTGCTTGGATAGAACCAGGGCATGGCTGCATCAAGTGACGGGCAAGTCTCTTGATCAGGACTCTGAATCAGTCAAACCAAGAGGGTGCTGTCTTTTCCCCCAGACGCGGGTATGATAAGCAGCAAGAAATGCCCGGCAACAGTGTGGAGACGTATCTCTCGAATAACAGAGGAGAAGCACAATTGTCATTTTCTTATCCAAGTTCTGCACCCAGAGGGAGAAGCCAGCAGAAGGATCAGAAGACAAACACAATGACCTTGCAATGACAGAATTTTAATGGGTGTCTGGCACTCCTAAAGCAATGCTTTGGCTTGCCAGCCTGCGCGCTCCCTCTCACTCCTTTTTCCAAGTGTTCCTATATACACCAGACTTTTATGTAAGTCTGTTTCTCAGCCTTCATGCTTGTCCTTACCTGAGGTCAACAAGCAGTTTAATCAAGATTTATTTATTAAGCTGTCAAATTTGCTTACCTCCCCAAGGAAGCTCTGTTCCGGCTTTTGACAGCCCTGGGAGGTGAAGGAGTTAAAATATAAATATACAATGATATCCAGATCAAAGCGCAGATCAAAGAGGGTGACTGAGAAGCCCTTTCTGAAATATTGCTGTCCCTCCCCCTCCAAGTCACGCAGTGAAGGGCTGCAGAGAAGGACGTCTCAAAACGCTCTTTTGGGTCATTGAGGACATGAGACATGGTCTTCATGGAGACATTGTTCTTCCAGCAACACACAACCTGCAGAGTAGGATCCAAACTGGACTATTGACAAATGTTTCAGTAAAGACTGGGGCTGGGGAGGGAAGGTATGGAGAGCAATGGCAGGCAGGCTTGACCCACACAGCTACTCCATCTTGGAATTTTATAGGCAGAGATTCAAGGACACAGCTCTGGGTAAGTTCGTTTTTTAAAACAGATCCTAGAAAAGCTAGAACTACAGCAGGAAATCAGCAACTGGCAACCATTATCAATCAATTGGAATAGAGCTGGAAGGGACCTTGGAGGTCATCTAATCCAACTCCCTGCTCAGGCAGTAAACCCTATACCAGTGATGGCCAACCTTTTAGAGACCGAGTGCCCAAACTGCAGGCCAAAACCCACTTATGTATCGTCGGGTGCCTGGTGGGTGTGACCCATTGGGTGGGCATGTCCCATTGGGTGGTGTGTCCCATTGGGTGGGCATGGCTTCGGTGGTAACGGCAGACTGGTTGGGACTAAAAAGTTCAATCAATCAATTCCAACTTTGCGAGATCTTTTTTTCCCTGCGAGAAGTTGAAATTGATTGATTGATTGAACCTTTTTTTTTTTTTTGCACACAGCGGCGGAGGCCTAAAGCGAAAAGGTTTTATAAAACCCAGCTGAAGGCCTAGGACTGGGGCGACAGCACGCATGCCCACAGAGAGGGCTCTGCGTGCCGCCTGTGGCACGCGTGTCATAGGTTTGCCACCACGGCCCTATACCATTTCAGACAAGTGACTGTCCAGTCTCTTCTTAAGGACCTCCAGTGATGAAACACCCATGTCTGAAGGCAAAGCTGTTCCACTGGTTATAGGAGGAATCAAATGGAATTGTTTGAAGAGGGCACATCTAGCTGGCTGGCACTTTGCGGAGATGCCCTTCCTATTTCAGCATTTAATTGCAGTTCTCACTTGATTGCCATGGTTGATTGAATAGGATCTGAAAATCTCTGGATGGATTGCAGAACAACTTAAAACATTAAAAGCATTTTAAAAAAAAAAAAAAGAATAGGAAGGATATAATAAAAATATCAAAAGCAGCTATTCCAGAATAACAGAGTTGGGAGGTCTTCTAGTCCAGCCCCCTGCTCAAGCAGGAGACCCTATGCCATTTCAGACAAGTGGCTGTCCTGTCTCTTCTTAAAGACCTCCGGTGATGAAACACCCATGTCTGAAGGCAAAGCTGTTCCACTGGTTAGTTATTATCACTGTTAGGAAGTTTCTCCTTAATTCCAGGTTGCTTCTCTCCTTGATTAGTTTTCCTCCATTATTTCTTGTCTTGCCTTCTGGTGCTTTGGAAAATATGTTGACCCCTCCTCTTTGTGGCAGTCCCTCAAATACTGGAATACTGCTATCATCTCTCCCCCCCCCAGTCCTTCTTTTCTTTAGACTAGCCCAGCGGTTCTCAACCTATGGGTCGCGACCTCATTTGGGGTCGAACGACCGTTTCGCGGGGATCGCCGGACACTGCGGTCCGCCATTTTTTTTGCCCGTCGCGCATGTGCCGCGCATGCACGGTTCGGCCTGTCGCGCGCGCACCGTGCATGCACAGATCGGCCCATCTCGCCACGCATGCGCAGTTCGGCCCGTCGCGCGTGCACCGTGCATGCACGGATCGGCCCGTCTCGCCACGCATGCGCGGTTCGGCCCGTCGTGCGCACCGTGCATGCACGGTTCGGCCCATCGCGCGCGCACCGTACATGCACGGATCAGCCCGCCTCGCCGTGCATGCGCGGTTCGGCCCGTCGCACACGCACCGTGCATGCACAGATCGGCCCATCGCGCCGCGCATGCGCGGTTCGGCCTGTCGCGCGCGCACTGTGCGTGCACGGATCGGCCCGTCACGCCACGCATGTGCGGTTCGGCCCGTTGCGCGCGCCACACATGCGCGGATTGGCCTGTCATGCGCGCGCCGCACATGCGCAGATCCGCCCGTCGCGCGCGCATGCACGGATTGGCCCATCGCGCGCGCGTAGCGTGGGTCGGGGGCGTGCTGCGCATGGGCGGCGCAAGTGGGGTCTCAACCTGAAAAAGGTTGAGAACCACTGGACTAGCCAAACCCAAATCTTGCAACCGTTCATGTTTTACTGGTAGTCTCCAGGCCTTTAGTCATCCTAGTTGCTCTTCTCTGCACTTTTTCCAAAGTCTCAACAACTTTTATGTAACGTGGTGATCAAAACTGTGTTTCAGGTGTGGTCTTACTAAGATTTTATAAAGCAGTACTAATACTTCACATGATTTTGATTCTATGCTTCTGTTTATACAATTAGTCTTACCCCAAAATAGTTTAGTTCCCAGGTTCAAATCTGACTTTGGTTATTTCCCACCAATGCACTGTAATTGATGGAAAAGCTGGTCTTTTCTTGATGGGAAAAGAGGTTGACATCTGAGCATTGTTAATTTAATGCACACTTGGACATTTTACAGCCCACTGGCTACATCCGCTCCTTTGGCTATCCTTGTCTGGCCCATAAGGTCAGCGGGGGGGGGGACACAGCAGTGATGGTGGCTCTCCACAACAGTCTGAGTTTTTCATGTGGCCCCTTGGAAAACATAATTGCCCCCCCCACCCCCGTTGTAATGGATCCTCCTGGATTCATGGTCCTCCTGTCTGATCTGACCTTAGACCTCATAGCCATCACCGGACGTTTGCAAGTGGGTTCCAGGATCTTTCTTGGATCCCCAAATGACAAGTATTGATGAACATTAGGAGACATAATTTTTCACCGTTTTGAGGCAGAACATACATGAGAGGTCTCCTTTAAAGTCACAGAAGGCTTAACAAAGTTTGAATTATATAAAATACTCTGGAATCTCTTCAAATTATCAATAAATAATGTTCACCAAACCAGACGTTTACAAAGACTAATACCTAATGTTGTATTTTATGTTATATGATGATTGCCTCTTAATATGATTCTTTTATTGATTAAATGGAATCCTATTTGCAGCTTTACAAATTTAATCACCCAATGAATAGGCGCTAAGTGTGTACAGGTAGTCCTCGACTTACAACAGTTCATTTAGTGACCGTTCAAAGTTACAGTGGCACTAAAAAAAGGATCATTTTTCACACTTAGGACCAATAGCATCTCCTTAATCGTGTCATCAAAATTCAGACACTTGGCAACTGGTTCATATTTATGACGGTTGCCATGTCCCGGGGTCACGTGATCACCTTTTACGACCTTCTGACAAGGAAAAGCCAACGGGGGAAGCCAGATTCACTTAACAACGATGCTACTAATCTAACAACTGCAGTGATTTACTTAACTGTTGTAAGAAAAGGCGTAAAATGGGGCAAAACCCACTTAACAAATGTTTTCACTTAACAACAGAAATTTGGGGCTCCATTGTGGTCGTAAGTTGAGGACTACCTGCACACAGCAGATCCCTTTGTCAGACAGATTAGAGTTTGTTAGAAATGCTGGGCTGAAGTTAGAAAGTTCCACCCAAGGAGAGTTAGGGAGAAATCTCGAATTTGCTAAATCTCCTGGCTTTCAGCTTCAGGGCACCTGTAAATATTCAACTTTATTCTGATTCCTGAATTTCTCTGCCGTGTGACCAATGTGCAATGACACTACTTAGCTGCAACTCCATCACCTCTCAACCTCTCCTCTCCTCTCCTGACATCATACAAGTTACCAAGAAAAAGGTGTAGATCTGAGGCTCGAGATTTGAGTTTACTATTCCTTCGACAGCAAGAATGCAGAAATATAATTACTCCCTGCTTACTCCCTTGGTGATCCCAATCAGGTTTTCACTGACCACTACACAGATCCCCGTCCTTTGGCTAACACCTGCTATTTCCTGAGCTAATGGATCTATTTTTCCTGCTGTGTTCTCTGTACAAACCCTGGTTTTCAGCAACATCAATATATAACTCTTCTACCAGGCCACACCATAGGGGACTCACTGTTATATATTGTGGCTCAATAGGTTAAAGCATCTGCTTAGCATGCAGACTGCCCAGGTTCGAATCCCGGAAGGGTGAGTTCTGACTGAAGAGAGTTAAGAAACTCGAAATGGCTATATCAGAAATCCCTTATTTCTTTGTCAACAATTTTAAACAACATATATATATTTGTGCTTGCAAGATGGCTCTGGGTTGAGCTGAAACAAGCAAAAGGAAAGAATGATTCCTTCCTCCCATATTTGGGTTTACAGGGTGCAATCTAAAAAATAAACACTTGGCACATGTCCTTACTCCCTGACTACTGACAAAGCGGGAGAGAACTTGTGGCTCAATAGGTTAAAGCATCTGCTTAGCATGCAGACTGCCCAGGTTCGAATCCCGGAAGGGTGAGTTCTGACTGAAGAGAGTTAAGAAACTCGAAATGGCTATATCAGAAATCCCTTATTTCTTTGTCAACAATTTTAAACAACATATATATATTTGTGCTTGCAAGATGGCTCTGGGTTGAGCTGAAACAAGCAAAAGGAAAGAATGATTCCTTCCTCCCATATTTGGGTTTACAGGGTGCAATCTAAAAAATAAACACACACTATCCTATACGTTTGTGTATATATATATACACACTATCCTATACGTTTGTGTTCCCTTTATTTTTTTGAGCAGTATATATACATTTAGTGACTGTTCTATATATATATATATATATATATATATATATATATATATATATATATATATATATATATATATATATATATATATATATATATATATATATATATATATATATACACACACACACTATCCTATACGTTTGTGTATATATATATACACACTATCCTATACGTTTGTGTTCCCTTTATTTTTTTGAGCAGTATATATACATTTAGTGACTGTTCCAAGTTACAGTGGCACAGAAAAAAATGCCTTCTGACAGTTTTTCACACTTAAGGTGGCTGCAGCATCCCCATGGTCATGTGATCAAAATTCAGACATTTGGCAGCTGGCTCATTTATGACGATTGTCCTGGGCTCGTGTGGTCACCTTTTGTGACCTTCTGACGAGCAAAGTCAATGGGGGAAGCCAGATTCATTTAACAACCGTGTAGCTAACTTAAGAACTGCAGTGATTCACTTAACAACGGTGGCAAGAAAGGTCATAACACGGGGCAAAACTCACCTGTCTTGCTTAGCAGCAGAAATTCTGGGCTCGATTTGTGGTCATAAGGGGAGGGCTACCTATATTTTCAGTTCCTTTTTCCACCCCTCCCCCAATGATAAACTTGGCAGTTTTGCGACTTCCTGGAGATGCCTTTTGGGTGGATCTTTCTTTCAAAATTCCATCTCAAAAGCTGCTCAAAGTGAATCAGACTGTCCTTGAATCTCTACTTGGAACTGAAGTAGGACTAATTGGCTTAGCCCAAGGATACTTCCTGAGAGGGGATTTTAGGCATTAGGCTAAGGGATTGGAGAATGGATTATTTTGAAAGGTTGTGAGGTTGAATATGAAGAGGCTGCGCTTGATAAGGTTAGGCTGGATTCAAAGAAGGGATGCCACAAGAGTCTTGTAATATTCTTGCAAATTGCCTCCCTTCTACCTCCTAGCTGTCTTGTCTTTGTTTTAAATATGGGTATATTTCATTGCCTTATTTATTCATTCATAATATGCGCATCCATCTTTTCATTCAGAAGCTCAAGGTATTCCCTCTTCCCTCTTCCGAGTGTCTATGGCAGGGGTAGGCAACCTTAGTTCTTTTATGACTTGTGGACTTCAAATCCCAGAATTCCTGAGCCAGCCAAGCTGGTTATGGAGATTCTCAGTCATCCAAAAGTGCTTTTCCAAAAGGCAACTGAC
The DNA here is from genome assembly GCA_034064705.1 of Bothrops alternatus. Lineage (NCBI taxonomy): Eukaryota > Metazoa > Chordata > Lepidosauria > Squamata > Viperidae > Bothrops > Bothrops alternatus. The sequence continues at coordinate 2,175,481 of JARGCV010000217.1, forward strand.
TTTCTTCGTTTTTTTTTCCTTGAAAACATCTCACTTCTCATCCAAGAAGCTTCTTCAGTTCTGAGCCTTCCTCTGAGTCTTCCCCGCCTCCGTCCTATGAAGGAGGTTGGGCTGAGAGAGAGAGAGAATGACTGGGTCACCCAGGAAACTTCCATGGCTGAGCAGGGAAATGAATCTGGGTCTCCCACTCCTAGTTCTACAATACAGGTATGTCATGGCCCCACTGGAGCACGGTTCGGAGGAGGAGTTGGAACCAGGACCGTCCGTCAGGGATGGCACGTCTCTCTTGGCCTGTTTGGAGAGGCCAGGGGCTGAGGCTGTCCCAGGCCCCTCAAGCATTGGGTGAGGTGGTCAAACGAACAGAGAGCTGCCTGCCTTCACAGACACAGGGGAGGATCGGCTGCTGACACTGCTGACAGGCAGTGGTGCTGAGAGGCAGCAGATCCCCTCTGATGAGGAACAGCTGCCTCCTCCACTCGATCCAAGGGCACAGAGAGTGGAGTGTAGGCAAGCCCAGAGAAGGGCTGCAAGGCTACTCAAGAGAAGGTCACCCCACCCCTCCTTACAAGGAACACCTGGAATGGATTGACTTAAGGAGAAGCAGAAGGGAGTTAGTCTTTTCCAGGAACAATTGCTTGCTTTGGTTTACACTCTCACCACTTTGACTCGTGCCTGTTGCCGTTGGCCTTGCTTTGAAAACTGCTTTTTGCCTTTTGCTTTGCCTAGCCTTGAGGAATGCTTTTGTCTTGGACTTCACCCTTGTCTTGTGGGCTGTTTTTGGCCCTTTGCTTTGCTTTTAGAACTGCCTCTTGCCTTGCACCTTGTCTCTGCCCTGAGGACTGCCATTTGTCTTGTGCCTGGACTCTGCCTTGTGGACTCGCTCAGCTGGGTGGGCTAGACTCGGTGCCCTGGGCCTTGCCCTGTGAGCGTGCCCCTACTTTGTGGGTTTTCTTTGCGCTATAGGGGCTGTGTTTGGGGGACTGAGGGCAGCTGCCTTACCAGTTGTTGAAGGGTGAATGGCTGGAACATTTATTGAGAGCAATAAAGGATTCTCTAAAGCAGGGATACCCAACCTCCAGTCCGTGGACTGGCACCAGGCTGCAGCATGCCAGAAACCGGGCAGCACAAACAAGCGAAGCCCCATCCATGGGATGTGGGCAGGATGCAAAACCACATTCCCTCCAGTCCGTGGAAAAACATGGAACCGGTCCCTGGTGCCCAAAAGATTGGGGGCTGCTGCTCTAGAAGCCTGCCTTGCTTTGACCACCTGGGTCATAACCAGATAGTCCTTGATGCATGACCAATCATTTAGTGACCGTTTGAAGCCACAACGGCATTGAACAAAGTGACTTACAACTGGCCGTCACATTTGCAAACATAGCATCCCGACAGCCATGTGATCAAAATTCGGCTATGCATTTACAATGGATTGCAGCATCTTTGTCAGGTCGCAAAAGGTGATCACATGACTCTGGCACCCTGCAACCATCATAAATACGAGTCAGTTGGCAAGTGTCTGAATTTTGATCACGTGACCGTGGGGATGCCGCAACGGTTTTAAGTGTGAAAAACGGTTCTCGCTTTTTTCACTGCAGCCATAACTCCAAATGGTCACTAAATGAACTGCAATAAATCGAGGACTACACTCCCCTATGATGCTGATACTTACTGTTCTATCCCAGCCTATTGCCGTCCTTGTTAAAGGCACAAGGACCAAACCCCTGCTGATGCAATAGGCTGGAGACTTTCAAACAAAACAAAACCCTTTTTAATAGGGGTGACAAACCTGTCAAATAGTCCAAAACACAAACAGCAAAAACTCAAGTCTAAAAGAAAGAAATAGTCCACAGGAAAAAACAGAAGAGAAGTCACAAGCAAGACGAACAGACCAGGATTCCAAGAAGCACTTGCAAACGGTTGCCTTCAGCAACCAGCACCGCCCACACCTCCTCCCTTTATTCAGCAGTCCCAAGGCGTTGCCTCTCATCGCCTTCTCCTTTTACTCTGAAGGTGTCGTATTGACTGCTTCCTAAATGATGCCGTGTGCGAGCATCAAGTCCATCAGGTGTGAGTCTTTCGAGTCTGACTCATTCTCCTCACACAGCTGAGCTTCATCAGGAACACGACTGGAGGGCCCAGGCTCTGCATCAAACCGTTGAGTCCTGTAATTCATCCGAGCCTCCTTCTGCCCGATGGCCCTTCAAATGCCTCCTCCACAGATTCCTCAGACTCAGCTGTTGCGAGCACAGGCTGGCACGGAATCACAACACTTACATTAGATTTGGAAAGTAGAGGCAGTGGTTTCTCCAAATCCTTTGCCTTGTCTAAACTGGCACTGCCATTTTGGCAGCCTCCCGTATGCTTTTGGTCCCTGTCTAATTAACTGAAATTGACTGAGGATATTGGAAGTTCTTTATTTTCTCCTATTGAATCTGTAGCCATTTTGCCTTCATTTTCAAGTTTGCTTTATTCGTCTGCCAGCACAGGGAAGAATTTTATTATTCTTTTACTTCCACTACATACTCCTGTCTCCTATCCAATCAAGCAATGTTATTTCCTGGGGTTTGAGGAAAGTTCAGAAGTCCCAGAGCTTGTTCTGAAAAAGCAGCCGAAGAAAGCCAGTCTCCATCTCTAATTGCCTTTGTGTAATTTGGGCAGATTGCCAACGCCTGTAATAACTTGGCTTTCTTTCTTTCTTTTGCATATCCAGAAGGAGTGTATTTCATTTTTTTTATGCTTTTCAGATTTAAATAGTCATAAATTATCAGGAAAAGGGAAAAGAAAGGAAGGAAAGAAAAGACAGGCTTTGGTACAAGTGGTCTAAGTAAAGCTGTTGATTTTTTTCTTTTTTTAAACCAAAAAAAAATTGCACTCAAATCTTCAAGCAGTCCTTGGAAAGCCCCCGATGCTCTCAGCTAAATGACTCTTTGTTGTATTCAAACCTTGTCCCGTAAGGATTGCGCCTATTGCTTTGTTTGTGTACAGCTTTGGAGATTCCACGAGGGCCGCAGCAAAAAACGCCAACTGTTTTCCTGGGGAGACCAAGGAGAGAATCACCAAACTCATTAATGCAAAAAATAAATAAAACAAAAATTAACAATGAGCCCATCCTTTTCCTTCCCTTCATTGCCTTGAAAGGCGAACAGCTGTGGTGGAATATAGTCTGGATTCCCAGAAGGGAGAGGGGAGCAACAGGAAGCTCAGTCTGCATGGGAGAAAGTGGGTGAAGACAGCTTCTCCCTAAGAGTTCCCAGAGTATATGCTTTATGGCAGGGGTCCCCAACCCACGGTCCATGGACCGGTACCGGACCGCGGCATGCCAGCAACCAGTCCACACAAACAAGCAAAGCTCCATCTGCGGGATGCAGCAGCACACAAAACCACACGCCCTCCGGTCCATGGAAAAACGTCTCTCCACGGAACCAGTCCCTGGTGCCCAAAAGGTTGGGGACCTCTGCTTTATGGTACAAATCATCTTCTTTAGTTCGGCCAGAATAAATGAAACTGGGTTTTGGAGCCTGAAGTTCTGACGACTGGAACACACACATATACACATATACACATGCACATAATCACATGCTCACATTTTGAGTGCTTGGCAAATGGCTTGTACTTACAGCCATTTGGAGCATCCCATAGTCATGTGACAATGATTTTTGGGTTTGGGTGGTTTTTTTTTGCTGGTTTCCAGTGTTTTGTGTCTGGTTTCCAGCAAAAAACACCAACTAGATCAGACATGTCAAACACAAGACCTGGGGGCCGGATGCGGCCCACAAAGTGGTTTCATGTGGCCCGCGAAGCTGTTCTGTAAACAGTGAGGGAACGGCCCCCTCTGCCTTGGCCCTGGCCTAGGCCAGCCGGGAGCCAATGTACAATTTTGTGGTGGCCATCTTGGCACTTGCCCCGGTCCCACCCTCTTCTGCCAGAGACCCTCAGATCTGTCCCACTCCTGCCCAGGCTCCCATAGGCACTCTTGATGTGAATGTAGAACTGGCCACGCCCACCCAGTAGGCCATACCCACTCCATCCACACCCACCCAGTAGGCTGCACCCACTCTGGCCACACCCACCCGGCCTCCCCAGGGCAACCGCAATGCTGATGCAGCCCTCAATGAAATTGAGTTTGACACCCCTGAACTAAATAAAGGCTGTAAAAGGTTACCAGTGACCCACTTAATGGCCGCGATGACCTACAACTGTAATTCCAAGCTCCATTACAGTTGTAAATTGAGGACTAGTTGTAATAGTCTACTTTTAACTTAATAAGCTTAATTCCATTTGTTACTGGCATATTAGTTCCCTTATTCTGGAATCAAACCTCTGGGCATCTACTTACTTGTCCTGAGTCATTGCTTCCTGCATCCTAATGTGCACAATACACTTGTTCTTATTACCAGCTGAAATTTGAAGGATTCAGAGCATATCCCCATCAGATCTTAGAACAGTGGTTCTCAACCTTTTTCAGGTTAAGACCCCACTTGCCCCGCCCATGCACGGCGCGACCCCGACCTGTGCGTGCGCGCGCGCGCACGCGTGCGACGAGCCGATCCGCGCATGCACGCACGATGGGCCGATCCGCACATGCGCGCGCGACGGGCCGATCCGCGCATGCACGCACAACGGGCCGATCCGCGCATGCGCGGCACGCACAACGGGCTGATCCGCGCATGCGCAGTGCGCACAACGGGCCGATCCGTGCATGCGCGGCACGCACGCGATGGCCTGAACCGCGCATGCGTGCGCAACGGCCCGAACCGCGCGCGTGACAAGCAAAAAAAAAACAAAAAAAATAAAATAAAATGGCGGACCGCGGTGTCCGGCGATCCCCGCGAAACGGTCATTCGACCCCAAATGGGGTCGCGACCCATAGGTTGAGAACCGCTGTCTTAGAACCATATAAAGTCACTGAGTTCAACTCTTGCTTAATACAGGAATCTATTAAATTAAAGCTTTCCAGGCTGGCTGCTTACCCTCCCCTGTTTTATGCATGCTGTGATCTTGCTGACACACTGATTCTATTGTCAAGGTGCCCTTCCCACTGGAAAGTTTTTTCTAACATTCATTCTGAGAGCATGCGCAAGATGGACGCTTCCCTGTGAGAGCAGCCGGGCCTCCGATGGGGAATGGCTAGAGACCTCCCCCCAGGGGCCGAGAAACATCTGGGACCCCTGGGATTTTGGCAGCGGAACATCTTAGTCTCCCTGAGATATGTCTGTCAGCTCCCTTCTTGCCGGGAATGGACGAAGCTGAGTGGTGGTAACAGCGTACTTCCCCCTGCGGCCTGCGGTGAGGTGAGAAGCCAGCTGGGAGTCGGGAGGCCACCGCGAAAGAGAAGAGCTCGGCGGCGGCTCCCCCCTCCCCCACCATGTGAACGAGTGACTCTTGAAAAGACTGCTGAGAGGCTCCTGGCTTTGAGAGGCCGCTGCGAGGGGGAACAGCTTGGCAGCTGGCCTCCCCCTCCCTCCTTCTACCATCATTATGCTCAGGTAGGCAGTCGAGAGGCGTTGGTGCTGGGAGGCTGCCGCAAAAGGGAAGATCAGCGGCGCCCCCCCCTACCATCATGTGAGCTAGTGGCTGGGGAGACAGCTGAGAATTGCAGGGGATAGAGGGGGCAGCATGGACCTGGCAGTGAGGGAAACAACGTGGTCATGCTTCCCCCCCCCCTATGAACTGGTGAACGAGCGTCCAACGGTGAGGCCAAATGGGAGAACTGCAGTGGCCTCCCCCACCCCATGAGCTTGAACTGAGCACTATCAGGAGGGGCAGTAAGACAGCCCTGAAGAAAGAATCCCGGATTATGACTCTGGTGCTGCCCTTATGGACCCCTTTTCAGAGACCTGGTCCTTGCCCCTGGCAGCACATATACGAATCTGTGGATCGTGGATTAAACGAAGCAGGATGGAACAACATAGGGGCTTTTCCTGCTCGGACCACTCAAAATCTACCTTCTTCATTGTTATTATTATTATTATTATTTTTACCATCACCCTGATAGAAACTTGGTACTTGGACCTTAATTCAGACTTGACTGCCTGGTTTCTTGCCGGACCCTATCGATTCACCTTACTTGACTGGCTGCTTACTCGAAGTGGACGCTTCTTGCATTGCGAGACTCCCCCCTCTCGCAATTATGGCCCTCTGTTCTATCAAGGGCCCATCTCGAGGATGGACTTTGGAGTCCTGAGAGATGGCATGCATCAAAAAAGGGGCTTTGGGGTTTTTTAAATAGGTACTTAGTTAAAGTTTTAAGGGTGGGGAGGGGTGGGGAAGGAGTGTTTAGGGCAGGGGAAGAAATTGTCAGAAGGGAACAAGAAGACAGGCCAGGCGACGGAAGGGGACGGAGTCCCGAGGGTGCGGACGGGGGGCTGATTAAGACTAACTCAGTTCCAATAAGTACCGTTAGCGGGAGGGGCAGGTATGGTGGGAGCAGGGGGCCGTATCATAATAAGGGAGCGCGCACCCGCTGCTTACGAGCGGTCGTGCGCTCCGACCCCCAAGGCTCAACCTGTTCTCGGGGTTGTTCAGAACCACAGGGCCCTGGCTGTAGGCTGATGCTGTGCAATGCCAGGTCTGTGGTAAATAAGGCCCCCCTCATTCAAGATTTAATCTCAGAGGGGGGAGCAGACCTGGCGGGTATAACGGAGACCTGGTTGGGACCAGAGGGCGGTGTCCCTCTGGTGGAAATGTGCCCACCGGGTTTCCTTGCATTCCACCAGCCGAGAGCTCAAGGCAGGGGTGGGGGAGTGGCGGTCGTGATCAGGGAAAGTTTCAGGCCGAGGGAGGTCACTGTTCCTCAGACGGCAGGCTGTGAATCCCTTCTGGTGAAGTGGGACCTAGGGGGTCCGAGGGCGGTGTTGATTACGTACCTGGCGCCCTGCCACGTATCAACCTCCCTGCCCGAGCTCCTGAGCGTTGTCGCCGCGGTGGTGGTTGAAGTCCCCAGGCTAATAGTCATGGGTGACTTCAACCTGCCGTCCGGGGGCGGGGCGTCCGGGGAGGCTCGGGAGTTCATGGCTTCCATGACAGCCATGGACCTGACCCAGGTAATTCAAGGCCCCACACACACAGGGGGGAACACGCTTGACCTGGTTTTTGTCTCTGGACAGTGGCTGAGTGGTCAGAGTGTAGGGGATATAGTCATTGAACCCCTGTCATGGTCTGATCACTCTCTCCTATGCTTGGACTTTCGGACCGTTGCACCCCACCGCAGGGTGGCGGAACCGGTGAGATGGTACCGCCCCAGGCGGCTGATGGAACCCGAGCGGTTCCAGGCAGAGCTTGGGCCAATTCCTGAGGTTTCTGACACACGACTCGGTTGGAGAGGTGGTGGCGGCCTGGGACAGGGCGGCTGCCGGTGCCCTGGATCGAGTTGTGCCTTTGCGGCCTCTGATTCGGCGTGGGTCTCGACCGGCCCCGTGGTATAACGAGGGGTTGAGAGAGATGAAACGCCGGAAAAGACGCCTAGAGAGCAGTTGGAGATCGAGCCGTGCCGAATCTGACCGAACATTGGTAAGAGACCATATTAGGTCCTACCTAATGGCGATAAGAGCAGAGAAGTGTTCCTACCTCACTGCTCTTATTGCGTCATCAGATAACCGCCCAGCCTCCTTGTTTAGGGTGACCCGCTCCCTCCTTCATCAGGAGGTGAGGGGAGACCCCTTAGAGGGTAGAGCTGAGGATTTCGGAAAATATCTGTATGATAAAATCGCTCAGATACGGGAAGGCTTCGACTTCAACTGGGTATGTCCAATGGGAGAGGCGGAGGCTGGTCTTGAGACTGTTACCTGGGTTGAGTTTGACCCCGTGACCCCCGAGGACGTGGACAGGTTGCTGGGGGGACTTAGGGCGACCACATGTTTACTGGACCCGTGCCCCTCCTGGTTGGTGCTGGCCTCCCGGGAGGTGGTACGAGGCTGGTTCCGAGCAATTATCAACGCTTCCTTGAGTGAGGGTGTCTTTCCCGCTGCCTTGAAAGAGGCAGTGGTGAGACCCCTCCTCAAGAAGCCTGCCCTGGATCCAGCCGTTTTATCAAACTACCGTCCCGTCTCCAACCTTCGCTTTCTTGCGAAGGTTGTTGAGAGTGTGGTTGCCCGACAGTTCCCGCAGCACCTGGAGGAATCGTCATATCTCGATCCGTTCCAGTCGGGCTTCAGGCCTGGCTACAGCACGGAAACAGCATTGGTCGCGTTGGTGGATGATCTCTGGCGGGCCCAAGACAGGGGTTGCTCCTCTGTTCTGGTGCTATTGGACCTCTCGGCGGCTTTTGATACCATCGATCATGGTATCATGCTGCAACGGTTGGAGGGGCTGGGCATAGGAGGCACTGTCTTGCAGTGGTTCTCCTCCTTCCTCTCTGGCCGGATGCAGTCTGTGTTGACAGGGGGCCAGAGGTCGACCCCGAGACCCCTCGTATGTGGGGTACCTCAGGGGTCGGTCCTCTCGCCTCTACTGTTCAACATTTATGTAAAGCCGCTGGGTGAGATCATCCGTGGTTTTGGCGTGGAGTACCACCAGTACGCTGATGATACCCAGCTGTACATTTCCACGCCAAACCACCCCAACGATGCCCTTGCCGTGCTGACCCAGTGCCTGGAGGCCGTGCGGGTATGGATGGGGAGAAACGGACTCAAGCTCAACCCCTCCAAGACCGAGTGGCTGTGGTTACCGTCATCCCGGTACAGCCAGCTGATTCCATCGCTGTGTATTGGGGGCGAAACAGTGGCTCCCACAGGAAGGGTTCGCAACTTGGGAATCCTCCTGGACTCACGGCTGTCCTTAGAGGACCATCTGACGGCCGTGGCCGGGAGGATGTTCCACCAGGTTCGCCTGGTGCGCCAGTTGCGTCCCTTCCTAGACCGGGACTCGCTACGCACAGTCACTCATGCCCTCGTGACCTCCAGGCTGGACTACTGTAATGCTCTCTACATGGGGCTCCCCTTGAGGTGCATCCGGAAGCTCCAACTTGCCCAGAATGCAGCCGCGCGGGTAGTGATGGGAGCGTCGTGGCGCTCCCACGTAACACCGCTCCTGCGTGAGTTGCACTGGTTGCCGGTGGTCTTTCGGGTGCGGTTCAAGGTGTTAGTGACCACTTTTAAAGCGCTCCATGGCATCGGACCCGGATACTTACAGGACCGTCTACTGCCAGCAAATACCTCCCGCCGTCCGGTACGCTCCCACAGAGAGGGCCTCCTCAGGGAGCCGTCGGCCAGACAGTGCCGGCTGGCGACCCCCAGGGGGAGAGCCTTCTCTGTGGGAGCTCCCACGTTATGGAACGAGCTCCCCCCCGAACTCCGTATAATAACAGATTTACGCACCTTCCGTCGGGAACTAAAAACATTCCTTTTCCGACAGGCCGGCCTGGCATAGAAGCTTCTGAGTATTTTTTTTAAGATTTTAAATTTTGTATGTTTTGGGTTTTAGGATTTTGGCCAAATGATTTAATTTATTTTTAATTATTTTAAATTTTGTACATTTATATGTTTTTTAAAGTTTGGGCTGTACACCGCCCCGAGTCCTTCGGGAGAGGGGCGGTATAGAAATTTAATAAAATAAAATAAAAAATAAAATAAATTCTAAATCTGCCTTCCTGTAAACTTAAAATCTAGCATTTATTATTCTGCATTCTTGAGTAAGAAAAGAATAGGTCTTGACTTTCTATGTGAGATGGTAATTAAAGCATGCAACCTTTCACCTGCAGTCATTTTTCAAGGATGAATGTATCGGCTCTTGCAATCTCTTTCCAAATCTTGGTTTCTAATTCCTTGATTTATAAAGGTAAAAGATTCCCCCTCTCCAATAATGTCTAACTGCAAGGGGAAGTGCTCATCTGTCGAGGAGTCAACGTTGTCTGAAGACATTTCCACGGTCATGCGGCCAGCACGGCTAAACACCGAGGCGCACAGAAGGCTGTTGCTTTCCCATCAAAGTGGTACCTATTTATCTACTTGCATTTGCATGCTTTCAAACTGCACGGTGGGCAGGAGCTGGAGCAAGAAACGGGAGCTCACCCTGTCATGTGGGGCTCAGATCTCGAACCCTGGATGTCAGTTTTCCAGCTGACAAGCTCAGGGTCTTTAACTGCTGAGCCATTGCGCCCCTGTCATTTCTAACCTGCTCCTATTTCTCTGAACTGTGATGTGTTGCTCAGTCAAGATGGGGCCAAACCAGTACAAAATATCATGAAATGGTTACTTTCACATCTTGTAAATTATTCTTCATTGACGCAATCTAAAATGGCTCATCCATTTACTATTCCAAGATCTCTAGGCGCGCGTGTTTGGTTTTATTATTTATTTATTAAACACATTTCTATAGCCGCCGGTTTCCCAAACGGAACTCTTTGTAAGCAAAGAACTTCGCATTGCTCTGTATTAATTTTCATTCTGTTACTTTCAAGACTGATTTGAATTTTCTGTCTTTCTTCTAGCATGTTCACTCTCTCGCCCCATCAATTGCAAATTGCAATTTTAATCAATTGCAAATTTAATAAGCAGTCCCTCTGCCTCTTCACTGAAATTTAAATGAAACTATTAAAGAACAGAGGATCTAGAACTGATCCTTATGGCATTCCTCTCCGAACTTCACTTAAGGAAGTTATTGAAGGAAAAACTGAGATAAGATTCATCTGGCAAGTTATGTTTTCGTCAAAGCCGTACTGAGTTATGCTAAGTGCTACAGTTTTTTTTTCCAATATACTTTCTGTTCACAGAATGTTTTAAATAGTGACATTCTTATGGGGGGAAGATGACCCTTTCTACATGAGAATAGAATCCAGGCTCAGCCCAAGTTTTATTAATCTTCCAATTCATATGTGATTTGGAATAAAACCTGAATTTTTCAGAATTCACTGGAGTTTTTATCCTGTGCCGAGGACAATGGGAGAAGTCACCCATCTCCCCCAAGTCATAAAGCTTGAATTTGTGTGATCAGCACAACCGTCAAAGAGGTATCACAGGTAGTCCTCGATTTACGACCATAATTGAGTCTAACATTTCTGTCGCTGTGGAAATTTTTGCCCTTTCTTGCCACAGTTGTTAAGTGAGTCACTGCAATTGTTAAGTAAGTGAATCTGGACCCCCCTTGACTTTGTCCCGGAGTCACGTGACCCCCATTGACGGTCACAAAAGGGGAATCACGTGACTCCAGGACACTGCAACGGCCATAATTATGAGTCAGTGGCCAAGCGGCTGAATGTTGATCACATGACCCAGGGGGATGCTCCAATGGTCGTAAGAATAAAAGTGATCGTAAGTCACTTTTTTTCAGTCCCGTTGTAACTTCAAACAGTCAGGACGAGAGGGGGGCATGATAGCAGTGTTCCAATATCTCAGGGGCTGCCCCAAAGAAGAGGGAGTCAAGCTATTCTCCAAAGCGCCTGAAGGCAGGACAAGAACGAACGGGTGGAAACTGATCAAGGAGAGAAGCAACCTAGAACTAAGGAGAAACTTCCAGTTAGAATAATTAACCAGTGGAACAACCTGCCTCCAGAAGCTGTGAATGCTCCAACACTGGAAGTTTTTAAGAAGAGACTGGACAGCCATTTGTCCGAAATGGTATAGGGTTTCCTGCCTGAGCAGGAGGTTGGACTAGATGACCTCCAAGGTACCTTCCAACTATATTATTATTATTTTGTTGTTGTTGTTGTTATTATTATTATTATTATTAATTATTGCACAGTCACCCAGATGTTCAGACTGGATTTGGCATTTTTGTCTACCTATCGAGTCCTTACGAAGGACCTGGGATAGGCAGACGTGGATGTTTAATGGTATCACAGGATGAAAGCAGTTCCTAGTAAGGCCGCCTTTTGCAATTGACTAATGGCGAGTTAGTCAATGCCAATGGTGTTCAAGTGGTGCTACAGTTGTTTTGGGATTGCACCCAGGGTGCCTATTACAATCCCAAAACAACTGGAGCAGCACTTGAAATAATAACAATAATGATGATGATGATGATACTTAAATCCAGTGCATAGGAATCCAGTGGAGTACAAGAAACACCATTCTCTTTTGAAAAGGACC
>JARGCV010000217.1:2190000-2240000 GCA_034064705.1 Bothrops alternatus
ATATCATGAAACTATTGCTTATAGCTCAAAGTTCTCATGCCTGGTCTATCTCCACAGCTTAAAAGTCTTGTTCTGCGGGAGAAATAAATTCTCACAACAAAACTAGTCCCGAGAGATCTTTTTTTGGGGATGATACATTAATTGTTGGCATCTGTCCCTCTAAGATGGGTCTATACTTCCAGCGTTCCTCTGGGTGACTAATTAATTTAATCGGTCTGGTGCTTGACGAGGCTGATCTTGGATTGACAGGACCGACCAGAAGTCTCTCCTGTGGGAGAGTCACAATTAATAATCCTTTTAATGTTGCCAGGAACATTTCATGGTGACAGCATCGATGCCAGATGTTCTTATCGCTTCCTAATCATTGCTGTCATTTTGAAATAAGATAATTCTAAGATGGCACCAGTTACCCCTTCTCTAGATTAGTTTTACACAGTGATTAATGAACTCTTAAGAATTCTGTTTGGGTTGCTAAGCTTCACCTGAAGATCATTATAATTGATATAAAAAAAGTTTTTGCAAGGTACTATACTAATCATACATCTGCAATCATAGAACATAGAATCATAGGGTTGGAAGGGACCTTGGGAGGTCTTCTAGTCCAGTCCCCTGCGCAAGCAGGAAACCCTACACAGGTAGTCCTTGACTTAACAACAGTTAAGTCATTCGAAGCTGCAATGGCACTGAAAAAAGTGACTATTGTTTTTCACAGTTACGACCTATACAACATCCCCATGGTCATGTGATCAAAATTCAGATGCTTGGCAAACTGGTTCATATTGATGACCGTTGCTGCGTCCCAGAGTCATGTGATCACGTTTTGCGGCCTTCTGACTTACAAAGTCAATGGGGAAGCCAAATTCACTTAACAATCGGGTTACTAACTTATCAACTCCAGTAATTCACTTAACAACTGTGGCAAGAAAGGTCGTAAAATGGGGCAAAACTTACTTAAGAAATGTCCCACTTAACAACACAAATTTTGGGCTCAGTTGTGGTCGTAAGTTGAGGATTGCCTATGCCCTATGCCATTCTGGACAAATGGCTGTCCAGTCTCTTCTTGAAAACCTCAGTGATGGAGCATCACAACTTCTGGAGGCAAGCCTACACATTTATTCGAAAGCAGTTATGTATTTAGTGTGATCTTTTCTTAATGATCTCCAGACAACATTTGCTTTTTTCATAGCAAACATATCATGCAACTTTTGCTTATAACTCAAATTTTTCATGCCCGATCTGTTTCCACAGCCTGGAAGCCTTGTTCTCCAGGAGAAAGAGATTCTCGTAACAAAACAGGTCCAGAGAGATCTTTTTTGGGTTGACACATTAATAATTGGCAAGTGACATGTATTTATGATGGTTGCAGCAGCCTCTTATGTGTCACTCCATCACCTCTTTTTGTAGCATATGGACACTAGCTTTAATCAAATCCTTCTTGGATTCAACTCCTGGATCTACGGATGGATGGATGGGTAGATAGATAATAGATAGGAAGGTAGATAGGTAGGTAGGTAGATTGTCAGACAGACAGACAGACGAATGGCTTGGTAGCCTACTGGTGGAAATGCTCGTTTCCACTCAGAAGGTTGAGAGTTCAATCCTAGGTAGTGGCAGATGTTTCTCTCCTAGGGCGCAAAGAAAAAATATCTGTTGCAAACTCCACATGGTGTCAGGAAGGGCATCTGGCCAGTAACACTCGGCTCTAGTTGCCCCAGACTCTACCCCGAATTAAGGGATTAAAGGATTGTAAAATGTGAGTTGCTTAGATGATAGACAAAGAGATAGACAGACATAGATATACATATAGACAGAGATAGATTAGATAATTAGATAGACAGATAGATATAGACAGAGATAGTCATAGACAGATTAGATAGATAGACAGATAGATAGATAGATAGATAGATAGACAGATATAGATATAGACAGAGATTAGATAATTAGATAGAGATATAGAGATATAGATAGATAGATAGACAGACAGATATAGAGAGAGATTAGATAGATTAGATAATTAGATAGATAGACAGATAGATAGATAGATAGACAGACAGATATAGATAGACAGAGATTAGATAGATTAGATAATTAGATAGACAGATAGAGATATAGATAGATAGATAGATAGACAGAGATTAGATAGATTAGATAATTAGATAATTAGATAGATAGACAGATAGAGATATCGATAGATAGACATATAGACAGAGATTAGATAGATTAGATAATTAGATAGACAGATAGAGATATAGATAGATAGATAGATAGATAGATAGATAGATAGATAGATAGATAGATAGATAGATAGATAGATAGATAGAGCTAGCTAGCTAGCTAGCTGGAGACACACACACACACACACAGAGAGACAGAGAGAGACAGAGAGAGAGAGACAGAGAGAGAGAGACAGAGAGAGACAGACAGTGTGGAACCCTTTTGGAGGTGAGTGTTATCAAAAACATCCACTACAGATTTTTAAAAAGAAGCATGATCCAGCAGAATGAACATCTCTAATCCAGCGACTTCAGACACCATAGTTACTGTACCTTCAGAACATAGTTATCGCTTATCAAGGCAGACTGTTATTCTGTCAAGTTCTTTTTTCCCCCCATTAAAAGTAGTAGTAGCTCTTCAGGAATTCCGAACAAGGTCTTTGCTAGCCTCCAAAGGTGAGTTTGTTTTCATTTGAACAGGGAGGACACAGCACCATGATTATTTTTGCATGCATTTCCAAAAAGGGGTCAAGTTACAAAAAGGTGATATTTAGAACCACATGATTTCAAGGTATACTAATATGTCTTTAGGAAATAAAATCTTAGATGAATACAACACATACACACACACTCCAGACACAGCCCATAAACAGTGAGTAGAGAGTGTTGGAAGCACTGCTGGGAGAAATCAAATCAGATAGGAGGAAGAAAAGAAATTGAATTGTTTGAAGAGGGCACATCTAGCTGGCTGGCACTTTGCGGAGATGCCCTTCCTATTTCAACATTTAATTGCAGATCTCACTTGATTGCCATGGTTGATTGAGTAGGATCTGAAAATCTCTGGATGGGTTACAGAACGACTTAAAGCATTAAAAGCATTAAAAAAAAAAGAACAGGAAGGATATAATAAAAATATCAAAAGCAGCTCTTCCAGAATAACAGAGTTGGAAGGGACCTTGAAGGTCTTCTAGTCCAGCCCCCTGCTCAAGCAGGAAGCTCTATACCAGTGGTGGTGAACCTATGACACGCGGGCCAGAGGCGGCACTCAGAGCTCTCTCTCTGGGCACTTCTCTGAACTGCTGGTGGTAGGCTACGGAGCCCCAGAGTGCGCTGGTCGAGGGGCCGGCAGGCTGTGGCTGCTGACGGACACTATCGGCCCCCATGCGCTCACTGGCCTCTGTGTGCGGGGGCTGATGGTGTCAAGCAGCAGCTGCCCTGGCCTCTGCCTTGCCCTGAGATATTGGCACCCCCACCCTGCCTGGCCTCACCCCACAGGACGAGCCTCCTACCCACCAACCCACCTGCCAGAGACCCTCTGGATCTCCCCCAACCCTGCCCGGCCCCCACAGGCGTCCCTCCCCACGACAACATCGAGCTGACCACGCCCACCTTGGCCACACCCATCCAGCCTGCCATGACCACCACAGCCACGCCCACCCATAGGGCCACGCCCACCTGGCACCCGGCAATAAATAAGTGGGTTTTGGGTTGCATTTTGGGCACTCGGTCTCTAAAAGGTTCGCCATCACTGCCCTATACCATTTTAGATAAATGGTTGTCCAATCTTTTCTTTAAAAAACTCCAGTATTGGAGCATCCCATAATGTCTGGAGGCAAGTCCTTCCACTGATTAATTGTTCTCACTGTCAGAAAGTTTCTCCTTAGTTCTAGGTTGCTTCTCTCTTTGGTTAGTTTCCCTCCGTTGCTTCTTGTTCTGCCTTCAGGTGCTTTGGAGAATAGCTTGACTCCCTCTTCTTTGTGGCAGCCCCTGAGATATTGGAACGCTGCTATCATGTCCCCCCCTCGTCCTTCTCTTCGTCAAACTAGACATACCCCATTCCTGCAACCGTTCTTCATATGTTTTAGCCTTGAGTCCCCTAAACATCTTTGTTCCTCTTCCAGTATATTTTGAACATCGATCCACAACTGAATGAATTATAGACCTGGAAAGGGGTCACTGAGTTCATTGAGATTTATCCCACAATCCAGGGAAATGGCTGCCTGGCCTCCATCCCTCTTTGACCCACTGATTCCACCAAAAAAACTGTTCTTAATTTTAGGCTTCATGGTGTGACAGGCAGCACTCTTGCGTGAATCTTGTGTGAGCCTGTTATATTTCTCTCTCTCTCTATCTCCAACTGCATTCATCAACCCACTCTAAAATTGTGTGGACCCTAGAGGCACTGCAAAACCAGCACAAAGTGAAGAGGGCTGAATGCCCCTGATGACACGATATGGGAGGGGGGGAAGGGTTGTTGCTTGGTTTCCTGCAACATCAAGCAATTTAAGAGAGCCAACAAATTTTCTCTGGTGTTGAATGCCCCAAGACCAGCTGCTGAAGAATGGCACAGCCACAAACCTTCCACGTAGTTCTTCTCCAAATTAGAACTGGAAAGCAGTGGAACAGAAGTTTGCTTTCGACCTCAGGGCGCTCAACATTTTAACTGAGCAAATGACAGCCTTGATGACAGCTATGAGCGTGATGTTACCCGTTCAGATGCGGAGCTGCAAAAAAGAGGGTGGAAGGAAGCCAGAAAAACCCTAGAATGTTCAGTGCAAGCTAGGTAGGTGCCAGTAGGTGGCAAGTCCTTTGCTTGACAGAGCTAAACTAAGCAGGATAAAAAAATATAATCCAATGGAATGGTTTCCTGCCGAAAAACATTTGTACCATGCTAAAAATATGCTAATCTTTTTAAAAAGGCCAGGTGTTTAATTCTCCAGCAAGCTAATTTGGCTGCCTCTTTTAGCCTCTGGTGGAACCGAGCCACAGCAGAGCAGAACCCTGGTGCTGGCACAGTGGTTAGAAAGCAGTATTGCAGGCAAACTCTGCCCACAGCCTGGAGTTCAATCCTGACGGGGCTCAAGATTGACTCAGCCTTCCATCCTTCTCAGATCGATAAAATGAGGACCCCGATTGTTGGGGGCAACAGGCAAATAATGCTTACATTGTAAACATGTTCATGTGATCAGAATTTGGAAACTAGGGCAGTTGCAGCATCCCGGGGGGTCATGTGACCTTGCCAAATTGACAAGCAAAGTCAATGGGAGAGCCACATCGACAGCCATGTGATTACCTTGACAAGTGCAGTGATTCATTTAACAACTGTGGCAAGAAAGGTCATAAAATGGGGCAAAACTCAATTAACACCTATCTCACTTATCGACAGAAAGTTTAGTCAGTTATGGTCAGGGGGTTGGACTAGATGACCTCCAAGGTCCCTTCCAACTTTATTATTATTATTATTATTATTATTATTATTATTATTATTATTATTATTATTATTATTATTATTATTATTATTATTATGGTCAGAGGTTGAGGACTACCTGTACAGGTATATATTACCTCACCTTATGTTTCTTTCTTTAAAAAAAAATCTCTTATCAGTTATATTATATAAATTGCTGCCTCTAATAATAATAATAATAATAATAAAGTTGGAAGGTACCTTGGAGGTCATCTAGTCCAACCCCCTGCTCAAGCAAAAAACCCTATACCATTTCAGACAAATGGCTGTCCAGTCTCTTCTTAAAAACTTCCAGTGTTGGAGCATCCAGAACTTCTGGAGGCAGGTTGTTCCATTGGTTAATTGTTCTAATTGTCAGGAAGTTTCACCTTAGTTCTAGGTTGCTTCTCTCCTTGATTAGTTTCCATCCGTTGCTTCTTGTCCTGCCTTCGTGTGCTTTGGAGAATAGGTTGACTCCCTCTTCTTTGGGGCAGCCCCTGAGATATTGGAACACTGCTATCACATCAACCCAAATTGATGAAATATCCAGACTGGTTAAAGAATAGCCTTTGTGGCAGCCCCTGAAATCACTGGGGGAACGGTCTCAGAAACCACAGGGGGAGAAATGAGTGTGTTTATGTGTTGTAAGAAAGCTGGCTTGGGGATGCTGCAAAGGTCATAAGTGTGAAAAAAGATCACAGGTCACTTTTTCCAGTGCCGTTGCAACCCCCTGCTCAAGCAGGAAGCCCTATACCATTTCGGACAAATGGCTGTCCAGTTTCTTCTTAAAAACTTCCAGTGTTGGAGCATCCACAACTTCTGGAGGCAGGTGGTTCCACTGATTAATTGTTCTGTCAGGAAATGTCTCCTTAGTTCTAGGTTGCTTCTCTCTTTGGTTAGTTTCAGTTGTTACCGTTGTGTTTGGAATCAGCACCAACAACCTTGAACAGCTACCCAAGTGCTAGGAAAAGTCTTGCTGATAAGTGTCCCACTGAGAAAACATCTCTACTGCAGCCCTTCCTTGCACTCACAAACACACACACCACATTCTGAGATTAGGGGCAAGGGAAACACAACATGCAATTCATTACAAATTCGCCTGCTGGAAGGTTGGAATGGATAATGCATCTAAAGGATTGGATTTCTAGACAATAAGTTCGCCGACAAATCGACTTGGCTTGTGTGTTTTCAACAGGGAATACAAGACGCATTTAAAAAAAACAAAAACCTTCATTTCTTGAGACCAAAGGCAGCCTTTTCACTTTTGAAAAGATCCTGTTAAGTACAAAAGGTGTTTTGGGCTGGATTCCACAGCCTGACTAACAACAAATAGAACGCTCATCTATTCAGAGAAATTGCAAATATATAAATTGGGAGAGGGAGGGGAACTCAATCGTCTAATCAGTTTGTCCTCTAACACAGGAGTCCTCAACCTCGGCCACTTTATGACTTGTGGACTTCAACTCCCAGAATTCCTCAGCCAGCAGGGCTGGCTGAGGAATTCTGGGAGTTGAAAGTCCACAAGTCATAAAGTGGCCAAGGTCGGGTACCTCTGCTCTAACAGCCGCTTTAGTAATTTACCTGCAGGTACAGCATTAATGAGCCAGCCTTCCTCACCTGCATCTTCCAGATGTTTCAAGCCACACCTTCCCACCTGGAAATGCTGGAAGTCATAATCTCACACTTCTGGAGCCCAAAATACTCAGTGGGATGTTTTAAGTGGTGTCACTTAAATCATTTTCTCAAGAAATATCAGAACTTTGTAAGTCCATTTCCAGTCTCGATTATTGTTAACAAAATTCTGATTCTTGTGATTTGAAGGGAAAGATATTTAGATCTAACATACCTTGACAAGTCCAAGGTAGAGAAAGAAAGGATAACTGGGATGAGAGGATTACAGGTAGTCCTCGACTTACAACAGTTTGTTTAGTGACTGTTCGAAGTTACAACGGCACTGGAAAAAGTGACCTATGACCTTTTTTCACTCTTACGACCCTTGAAGCATCCCCCAAGCCAGCTCTGTTACAAGACACAAACACACTCATTTCTCCCCCTGTGGTTTCTGAGACCATTCCCCCAGTGATTTGAGAGGCTGCCACAAAGCCTATTCTTTAACCAGTCTGGATACTTCATGAACTTGGGGTGACTTGATAGCAGTCTTCCAATATCTCAGGGGTTGCCACAAAGAAGAGGGAGTCAATCTACCCTCCAAAGCACTTGAGAGAAGGACAAGAAGCAAGGGATGGAAACTCATCAAGGAGAGAAGCAACCTGGAACTAAGGAGAAATTTCCTGACCGTGAGAACAATTAACCAGTGGAACAACTTGCCTCCAGAAGTTGTGAAAGCTCCAACACTGGAAGTTTTTAAGAGACTGGATAACTATTTGTCTGAAATGGTATAGGATTTCTTGCCTGAGCAGGGGGTTGGACTAGATGACCTACATGGTCCCTTCCAACTCTGTTATTGTTATTTTGTTATCCAAAAGACCAAGAAGCAACATATGTTTAGCTGCTCTCAGAAACCAAGTGCTGGGCTACATAGACTTTAGACTAGATCCAGCAAGACAACTTTAAGGTTCTCATGTACATTTCTGGAACACAATTAGAGAATGCCCAGGCCACCTGACTCCACAACAATTCTATTTCCGAAAGACAATATGTCCAGCTTCTCCCCTACTCTCCCCACCCCAAGTCCCACCTAAATAGGGAATGTAAAGCGGAAAGGGCTACCGACAATCCGCTCCCATTCACTTCAAGAGATCTGTGCAGGAAAACTTCCCCAAGGATTGCAGATCTTTTTCTATGCCAATGATGGCGAACCTTTTAGAGACCGAGTGCCCAAACTGCAACCCAAAACCCACTTATTTATCGCTGGGTGCCAGGTAGGCGTGGCCCACTGGGTGGGCATGGCTGTGGTGGTCATGGAAGACTGGGTGGGTGTGGCCAAGGTGGGCGTGGTCACCTCAATGTTACTCATGGGGAGGGACGCCTGTGGGGGCCAGGCAAGGTTGGGGGAGATCCAGGAAGTCTCTGGCAGGTGGGGCAGTGGGCAGGAGGCTCGTCCTGCGGGGAGAGGCGAGGCAAGGCGAGGCAGGGCAGCGGTGCCATTGTCACAGGGCAAGGCGAGGCAGGGGCCAGGGCGGCTGCTCTCTGACACCATTGGCCCCCGCACATAGAGGCCAGCGAGCGCATGGGTGCTGGAATGCATCTGGCCATGTGGGTAGGTCAGCGAGTTAGCGGGTGGCTGGTTGAAGAGGGAGGATTGCCATCTCCGGGGCATGGCACGTGTGAGAGGGCTCTGAGTGCTGCCTCTGGCATGCATGCCATAGGTTCGCCACCACTGCCCTATGCTAACAAACTCAAGAAATGATAACAATAGATGAGACAGGTGCCAGCGTGAAAGCACCATGGATTGCAAACTAGGCCAAGGTATGGAAACATAATAGACAGTGCAACACCTTTGATGGATGTTGAAACAGAAGAGTTTCCTCTCTCCGCCCCCACCAGCTGCCTGGTTACTGGGAAGATGAAGTACTTTGATTGTGGAAGCTGACAGTTCTTTGTTAAAACGCCATTTCTCAAGATACAACATATTAGATAACAGCAAGCATCAGGTGCTTTTGGCATTAAATGAATGTGTTAAACCCAAACGCATTTCCATACAAATGCAGTTTATTAAACCTCCCCTCTGCATTCCTCAAGCTGCTGCATAAACTGAGTTGGGAATCTTACTTACTGTCTGTTATACTTGGCTATTTCATTAAATAGGAGTTTCCATCGTGGCCGTCCAATAAAAAGCCGGCGGTTCAGCACTTTATATTTCTTGCCAATTATTTTCTGCAAAAAAAAAAACAAACACAAAAAAACCCCCACAAGACATTCCCGTGGGTGCACTTTGCAGATTGCTGCTGATCAATCAACCTCCACTTTACAATGTCAGTCTAAGAATCATTTGGACAACTCAAAGCACCGATGCTCAGTTAAATTAATCTATTAATATGTCTCTGTGCGTGCATGCATGCGTGTGCATCTGGGTATGTGAACATTCATCTGCATCAAATGCACAGCTTCCTTAGGTACCTGTTGAGACTTTGGTGCCCTGGCAAACCCATTATAGGATCTGCTTTCCCCATTTCTTGGCAGGGAAAAATAGGTTGAGCTCACATGACATGTGTTCATGTAGCATATATTTCCCCAAGAAATAAATAATATTATGTCTTAATGCTATCACCTGTTTCAGATAACTTGCTAGAATTGCATAACATATTAGATTCAGCTAAAATGGGGTTGGGCGGTCCTATATTACACTGGACTACAAATAACTGGACTCTCCTAGGTCTAGTCTAGTATTTTGCAGAAAACAGATCTTATTCCAAAAAGCTTAGAGTATCTAGACCAGTGGTCCCCAGCCTTTCTGGCTCTGCAGACTGGCAACAGTGGCGGGGTGGTGGTGGTTTTGCACACATGTGCATCTCTTGCACAAATGCAGCTCCGCGCACTCACCCGCTGCTTGTGTGGCCCGGTTCCCAAAGGGCCTGTGGATCGGTACCGGGCCAAAGATCGAGGTTGAATATACCTGGTCTAGATAACTAGGCATTGTGGGTAATCTACACCAGTGTTTTTCAAACTTGGCAACTTTAAAGTGTATGGACTTTAACAACCAGAAGCCACAGATCGCACAATGAAGACCACTAATCTTAAAGCTGCCAGTTTGGAAAAACACTGATCTGAATGAAGAATTCTTCAATTGTTAGTGTTGTTCTTTGCCAATGCTTCCAGGTATTGACAAGATATTCTAGAACAGGAGGTTTCTAAGTTTTTCAGGCTACAGAACCTGTTTCTATTTTTTTTAAAAAATAAATAAATCCCAGAACTTCTTTTCAAGAAGCAAAGTTCAAGTAATAGAAAATTGGCACTTTAATTTTTCATAGGAGTCTTGGATTTTGTGGAACACATTTTGAAAAATCCTCTTCTGAAGGGCAGCTATCCACATCACTTGTCGCTGTCTATCTATTGCTGCCTTCTTTAAGTTTAGTCTGACAATCAGAATGACCAGCATCTAAGGCAGGGCATTGAAGATATAATTAAAAAGCAATTTTTTTTTCTTCCTAGCATTTTCCCACAAGTGTAGGGTCCCCTTTTTTCAGATCAAAGTGTTGATCCATTGTTTGCAACAGGAATTTAGCCTGACATTGTCACCCAGATGGTTTTCATGCGTAAGGCAGGACTAGAACTCACAGTCTCCTGTGATTGGCTCAAAGTCACCAACTGGCTACTACGCCTAAGGCAGGACTAGAATTTACAGTCTCCTGGTGATTGGCTCAAAGTCACTAACTGGCTACTATGCCTAAGGCGGGACCAGAACTCACAGTCTCCTGATGATTGGCTCAAAGTCATCCAGATGGCTTTCATGCCTAAGGCGGGACTAGAACTCATCATTTCCTGGTTTCTAGATTAAACCTCTAAACTAAACAGGTTCTCTTAGGTGTAATAAGAGCATACTTAGTTTAAAACAAAGGCAAAAACAATCACTCTGTTGAAAATCATCATTTTGTTGCTGAAGTGGTCCACATGTAGCCACAGACCCCTGGACTAATGTATCATGTCACCTACATATTTTCCATCAACGATAGAATACTCATTGCTTCAATTCCATTTCACAGGCTCCCAGCAACAGCGGAAAACCCATGGTACTTAAGGCAGCCTTTTGACCTTTATTAGATGTGTCTTTTCAAGTATTCTTTGAAGTAACAGTTCAACTGCCCATTGTACCTTACTACATACCTGTATCCCATCTGTTTGACTGAGGTACAGCTGAATATTGATAAAATCTGGTCGGTTTTCTTGCCAGAGCTTGTGAATAATAGAAAAAGGAAAAGAAAACTCATAAGTGAATTAGCATATTTTTGTATTTGTGGAAACAAAGCATTTCTATCATCAAACTCACTCTCTAGAAAGAGATAGATGGCAGCACCAGAGGGAAGGACAAGAAACAATGGTTGGAAACTGATAAAAGAAACAACCTGGAATTAAGGAGAAATTTCCTGACAGTGAGGACAAGCAACCTCAGAAATCATGGGCACTCCATCACTGGAGATTTTTAAGAAGAGACTGGACATTCACCCATCTGAGATGGTATAGGTTCTCCTGCTTGAGCAGGGGGCTGGACTAGAAGACCTCTAAGATCCCTTCCAGCTCTATTCTATTCTATTCTATTCTATTCTATTCTATTCTATTCTATTCTATTCTATTCTATTCTATTCTATTCTATTCTATTCTATTCTATTCTATTCTATTCTATTCTATTCTATTCTATCATGTTTCAGTGGCATATCTTGACAGCAAATATGTACATTTAAAATCTTGGATCTGTTTTTTTTTTCTTAGCTAAGGAATTTGGCTCTCCATTGTGATGAGATTGTGGGAAGGAGGATATGTTGATCTCCATCCACTCCTACTCTGCCCAAGTTGAGCCATTGGCAAGTTTCCAAAAGGAGCCAAGAATCAAGAACCAAATGCCCAAAGCAACACTAAAAGGATTGAACCAGGAATCATAACTAAAAAGAACATAGCTACACAACAGAACCAGGAACACATTGCTCAAAAAAAAAAATCCCACAAAAAACACCCTCGGTCTCTGATCTAACAGTTAGAGCCCATCCTGAACAGGTCAGAAGCTACCTTTTAAGAGTCCCAAGATACGGGGTTGGTTTGTCCATGGAGTCCAAAATATCAACTGAGATCCCACTGCATTTTTTATTAGAATAATTAAAATCCTAATAACTGCATCAATGCTAGGTGGAGTTAGGGTTCAACTTTAGTTAGATTTGAATTGGGTTGGGGAGGCTGAGCACGCTATGGAGACACAGCCTATTTGGTTCAGAATATAAGCAGACATCACCCTGCCAATAAAAATGTGTATAGTCAAGGTCATGGTTTTCCCAGTTGCAATGTGTGGCTGTGAAAGTTGGACCATAAGAAAGGCTGAGCGCCAAAGAATTGAGGCCTTTGAACGATGGTGCTGGAGAAGACTCCTGCGAGTCCCCTGGACTGCAAGGTGATCAAACCGGTCAGTCCTAGAGGAGATCAACCCCAACTGCTCTTTAGAAGGCCAGATCCTGAAGTTGAAACTCAAGTACTTTGGCCACCTAATGAGAAGGAAGGACTCACTGGAGAAGAGCCTGATGCTGGGAAAGACTGAGGGCAATAGAAGAAGGGGATGACGGAGAATGAGGTGGCTGGATGGAGTCACTGAAGCAGTAGGCGTGAGCTTAAATGGACTCCAGAAGATGGTAGAGGACAGGAAGGCCTGGAGGAACGTTGTCCATGGGGTTGCGATGGGTTGGACACGACTTCGCAACTAACAACAACAAATTGTGCAAAGGAAACATGCCAATTCAAAGAGATGGTTAACTGAGCCTAATCCATCCCTAATATCTGGCCACCAGTCCCAAGACAATTGGCAATTATTTTTCATGACACTACGGGGAGCTTAGGAGTTGCTTCCTCCTTACCTTGTTGTGCAATTTGCAGAGCAGATCCGCAAACCAGTGGAAGGACAAGATGTCTCTGCACACCCAAATGAAGTAAAGCCTTCTGAGTTTGTAGCGCTTCCAGTCATCCCTTCACATACGGACCATGTTTTGGGGGGAGAGGCAATAAGAAATCACTAGTTAAAAATGAAGGAGCACTTTAATAGCAATAGCACTTAGACTTATATACCACCCATGGTACTTTAGAGCAGAGGTCCCCAACCTTTTGGGCACCAGGGACCGGTTCTGTGGAGAGAGGTTTTTCCATGGTTTTGTGTGCTGCCTGCATCCCACGGATGGGGGTTTGCTTGTTTGTGTGGACTGGTTGCTGGTATGCCCTGGCCTGGTACTGGCCCATGGACCGGGGGCTGGGGACCCCTGCTTTAGAGCACTCTCTGGGCAGTTTACAATGTCTGCCTATTGCCCCCAACAATCTGAGTCCTCATTTTATTAGCCTCAGAAGGATGGAAGGCTGAATTAACCTTGAGCCAATGAGGATCAAACTGTTGGCAATAGGCAGAGTTTGCCTGCAATACTCCATTTTGGCCACTGTGCCTACAAGGCTCTTTAAAATTTCTTTGGAGACATTGCTCTGAGAACATGTAGCTGGTACACCAGACAACAATGAGATGGCTAGTGAGACAATACCACCAGTCTAGAAGGAGACCTATTTTAAAGTTGCTGCATTGTTGCCACTAAGTTTTGGGCCCAGATCTAATTCTTGGTTGTCACTTTTAAAGTTCTACAGAGTACAGCACCAGGCAGTGGTTGCTTAGATTCCATGAGACCTTCTCAGAAATATCTTCTACTTTGTGGAATTCCTTCTTCTAGAGCAAGGGCGCCAAACTGCCGGCCCACAGGCCGGACACGTCACGAGGAAACCGCGCTCACCCCATTGCTGGCAATGGTGAAAAAGTTCCAATACGTCAAGCAACGTCACATGATGTTGCGAGTTTGACATGTCTGTTCTAGAGGTAGATGTAGCTCCTACCTCGCTCATATCTCTGAAGTGGTGCCTTCAGCTTGAGCTGTCTTGGGGGTGTTACAATAGTTTGTACCTTTTTCTTACATTTTTTTTTGCATTAACTTTAATTTGTATTGTTCACTGCCCAGATTATTTTGGGCTTCACGCTGGCCAGAAATGCAATTAATAAATATACATGAATACTTCAGGTTTATTACAAGAATTTCTCTTGGAGATTGCAGCAATTCAATCAAATGATATAAAGCTTAAATAAAACCATTTTGCTACCCATCTATACATTTCCATCCATATATCTGCAACCCCAATTTGGCATGCGAACTAGCAGGGTAGGAGAAACTGCTGGCAATAGAGTTTACTACCAAGAAAACTGCAAGGTAAAATTGTTTGGTGAACCATTTATACTCTGTTCAACCCTCTCTTTTCTTTGTTTTTATTCTCCCAGTCCACACAGTGGAAACTCAAGTTTTCAAGTCATTCAGAGAGGAAGGCTGGAGTTTACTGCAAATGCCCCTGCTTGATGGGGTCATGCCAACTGGAGCTCCCAGGCACCAGGATTTTAAATTTCTGCACAGATTTAAGATCTCCGATGTGTAAATGTTGCTGAATAAAAATCATGTTGTTGTTTTTTATATTCCAGGAGGAATCTCATTATTGCGAAATGTATTTGGTAGAAGATCTTGGGGTGACATGGGGGCAATTTTTAAGGCAATGAAGCTTACATACAGCAGGGTATTGAAGACAGCTGCAAATGGAGTCACACCAATGCCTCCAGCTATGCACAGGCTGACTTCATAATTGAAAGATTCTTCAAAAGGGCTCCCAAAGGGACCATCGACATGCAGCCTAGAGGAGAAAAGAGGAACATTTTTAAGAATCAATTAACACAGTTCTTTATCCACCTGTCTGAGACAGTATAGGTTCTCCTGCTTGAGCAGGGGGCTGGACTAGAAGATCTCCAAGGTCCCTTCCAGCTTCTATTCTATTCTATTCTATTCTATTCTATTCTATTCTATTCTATTCTATTCTATTCTATTCTATTCTATTCTATTCTATTCTATTCTATTCTATCCTATTCTATTCTATTCTATTCTATTCTACACACAAACACACATATACATATATAAATAAATATATATGTATATGTATATATATATGTATATATATACATACATATATATATATATACATACATACATACATACATACATACACATACATACATACATACATACATACATACATACATATATATATATATATATAGAGCCAAGTTTGGAGACCCCTGGTCTAGACCAACTAACACCCTTCTTTCCAATATGTTGGAAGTCTCTAATGAGAGGCCACTAAAACTTGGAATCCAGGGGCGTCAGACCACAAGAATGAAGAACATCCTACTGAATCCATCCAATGCCAACTTATGTTTCTCATAGTAGCTAGCCAGGCATCTTTTGTGGCTCATTAGCCGATGTGGCTGTTTATTTCCCCATTACTTTCACCTGCCATTGTTATCTGGAAGCGTGGTCTCTCTGACCTAGAAAGTGTGGGAAGTCAGCCCCCCAGAGAAGGAAATATTAAAAAGGGCAAAAAAATATATTTCCTCAAAGGATCTTAAAGAGGCAGAAAAAGCATGCCCAGTTTTCTTAATAGCCCCAAGTCTCCCTCCCTCAGGCAGAAACCAGCTCTGTAGAAATGCAGATGTAAATAATCCAGGAAGGTTGGAAGCCCCCAGCTAGAAGATTAAGAAGAGAAAGACACCTAAAATCTACATAGCCCACCTAAAGTCTAAGACAGGACATAATAGGATTAACTCACAGATGCCAAAGGGCACACCCAGACTCAGGTTAAAATACATGACACAGGAAATACAAAGCCTCAAACAGGAACAGGAAACAACTCCGAACAAAAGGCTCCAGAGGGTACAAAAACCCACTCCCTACATGTGCTCTCTCTCTTTTCTTCCAGATCTATCTTTCTGTCTGGTTCTCCTCTTCAATAAACCACAACCTTCTTTCTAAAGCAGTCGCCATGTTGTTTATCCCCGGCTTGGACTGAACCATGATGAAGACTTTCCCTTCAACGAAAGAATATGTCATTTCAAGGAATATAACCTTTCTTGCTATTGTCCTCTGTGAATTTATCCACTCCAGTTTTCAGAAATGGTTGCTTGATGGGGTTGAAAACCCTTTGCCAAGTGAAATTATTTAAGATGCCTGTCTGGAAACCAGAATGTGAAAGGGCCCCAAGCATGGATTCCAACATCTTGCCATTGTCTTGCATTTAACAATGCTTAGATATTCATGGAATTTCAAAAGTGCTTTATTGTAGGAGGTTTATTGTCATGGCTGAGAAAACCAAGGCCACAGCCTCCTTTGTCTCAGAATACAGACATTTAAAATGGCGACAGGGGATTAGAACTGTTATTTCAGCCAGGTTGTTCAAGAGGCTTTTTTTAAAAAAAAAGAAAAGAAAGAAAAAAACCTTAAAAGAGCCTTGAGGGCTGTTAATTACACAAGCTTAAAAACTCCAGACAAATAGATAGGCTCCGTTAACTGTGGGGTGAAAAGAAACAAAAAAGGAAAGCCTTGTGAAACAAAATAAAACTTTCCAAGGTGATACTAACTTCTTTCAGTGCCTTATAAGTTAATCCTTGCTTAAAAAATCATTCGCTTAATGATTGTTCAAAGTTACAGCAGCCTTTGGAAAAGGTGTTTCATGGCCTGTGAAGCACTTCCAACTGTCACAAAATGTCATAATATTCCCTTGGGCAGTCATCACACGATTGCAATCTGGGTGTTTGGCAACCAAGTCACACTTTACAATCAATGGCTAAGTGCTCTGTGTGACCAGGTTGCCAAGCACCCAGACCAGGGGTAGGCAACCTTGGCTCTTTTATGACTCGTGGACTTCAATTCCCAAAATTCCTGAGCCAGCCATGCTGGCTCAGGAATTCTGGGAGTTGAAGTCCACGAGTCATGAATGGCCATAGTTCCCCCATGCTGGCTCAGGAATTCTGGGAGTTGAAGTCCACGAGTCATGAAGGGGCCATAGTTTCCCCATGCTGGCTCAGGAATTCTGGGAGTTGAAGTCCCTGAGTCATGAAGGGGCCATAGTTTCCCCATGCTGGTTCAGGAATTCTGGGAGTTGAAGTCCCTGAGTCATGAAGGGGCCATAGTTTCCCCATGCTGGCTCAGGAATTCTGGGAGTTGAAGTCCCTGAGTCATGAAGGGGCCATAGTTCCCCCATGCTGGCTCAGGAATTCTGGGAGTTGAAGTCCCTGAGTCATGAAGGGGCCATAGTTCCCCCATGCTGGCTCAGGAATTCTGGGAGTTGAAGTCCCTGAGTCATGAAGGGGCCATAGTTCCCCCATGCTGGCTCAGGAATTCTGGGAGTTGAAGTCCCTGAGTCATGAAGGGGCCATAGTTTCCCCATGCTGGCTCAGGAATTCTGGGAGTTGAAGTCCCTGAGTCATGAAGGGGCCATAGTTCCCCCATGCTGGCTCAGGAATTCTGGGAGTTGAAGTCCCTGAGTCATGAAGGGGCCATAGTTCCCCCATGCTGGCTCAGGAATTCTGGGAGTTGAAGTCCCTGAGTCATGAAGGGGCCATAGTTCCCCCATGCTGGCTCAGGAATTCTGGGAGTTGAAGTCCCTGAGTCATGAAGGGGCCATAGTTCCCCCATGCTGGCTCAGGAATTCTGGGAGTTGAAGTTCACAAGTCATAAAAGAGACAAGTTGTCTACCCCTGACCCAGACTGCAATCACAGGACTGCCCAGGGAAAATACAGATATCCTCAACTTACAACAGTTCATTTTGTGACCGTTCGAAGTTACAACAGCACTGAAAAAAGTGACTGATGACCGTTTTTTACACTTATGACTGTTGCAGCATCCCCATGGTCACGTGATCAAAATCCAGATGCTTGGCAAGTGATTCGTATTTATGATGGCTGCCGTATCCTGAGGCCATATGATACACAGAGTCAATGGGGAATCCAGATTCACAACAACCGGGTTACTAACTTAATAAATGCAATGATTCACTTAACAACTGTGGCAAGAAAAAAATCATAAAATGGGGCAAGCTCACTGAACAAATGTTCAGCAACATAAATTTGGGGCTCAATTGTGGTCATAACTCGAGGACATGTGTGCATATGTATCAAAATAATGCACAAAATTCCACTACATTAAGAACAATTATTTCAGAAAACGTATACATTTTACACTGGAAAATAGGTGCATGTTTAGAAACAAGTGGAATGAGTATATATTATTGACTATTTTTTTTTTAAAAAAAGAGAAATCTGAAGTTTGATGAGTCAAACATGGCACATTTGCCAAATGAGAAGCTGAGAGAAACCAATAACTAACATATGGATTATCCAATTATTATAATCCAAACTTGACATTCACTCATCCTTATCAAAGGTTACAATAATCTTCCCAATCAACTTCTAGAATATCCTTCCTTATTGATAGTTATCAATCTACTCTATCAGTCATGTCTCCTCTGAAGACTCCATGCTATAAAAGGCAGAAATGAACTACCATGAGCATCCTGGTGACACATTGGCCACTATGGAAGACAAGAAGCTGGATAGGTAGCCTTTAATCTAATTCACCGGGGCTAGTTATTTATTTGTTTGTTTGCTTGTTTGTTTATCAAATTTATATGCTGCCCTTCTCCCAAGACTCAGGGCGGCTCACAACAAGAATACAATAATACAATAAAAATTTAAAAATTAATTTCATTCACACCACATACACACACAATCAGCTGACATTCACTGATGGCGGGACACTCCTAGGGCCAGGGGCAGAGCACAGCTCATACGCCCCAAGCCTGTCGGCATAAATACGTCTTCAGGAGTTTCCGGAACGCTAGGAGGGAGGGAGCAGTACGAACCTCTGAGGGAAGCTGGTTCCAGAGGGCTGGGGCAGCAACGGAGAAGGCCCTAACCCTAGGCCCCGCCAGATGACATTGTCTAACAGACGGGACCCGTAGGAGGCCAACCCTATGCACCCTAACTGGTCGCTGGGATTTCTGAGGCAGAAGACGGTCCCGCAAGTATCCTGGTCCATTGCCATAAAGGACTTTATAGGTCATAACCAACACTTTGAATTGTGTTCGGAGACCAATAGGTAGCCAGTGCAGCTCGTGCAGAGCTGGAGTGATATGAGCATGTCTTGGGGGAGACCCAAGACAGCTCGCGTGGCCGCATTCTGGACTACTTGTAGTCTCCGGACATTCTTCAAAGGTTGCCCCATGTAGAGAGCATTACAGTAGTCGAATCTCGAGGTGACAAGGGCATGGGTGACTGTGAGGAGTGACTCCCGGTCCAAATAGGGCCGCAACTGGCGCACCAGGCAAACGCCCCCCTCGCCAGTCGAAAAATGATATTCTAAACTTAGCTGTGGATCGAGGAGGACACCCAAGTTGCGAACCCTCTCCGAGGGGGACAAAACTTCTCCCCACAGGGTAATGGACGGACAGTTAGAATTGTCCTTGGGAGGCAGAGCCCATAGCCACTCCGTCTTGTCAGGATTTTGAGTCTGAGCCTGTTGGCACCCATCCAGACCTCAACAGCCTCCAGGCACCGGTTCATCACTTCCACTGCTTCGCTGTAGTGACGCGGGGTGGAGATATAAAGCTGGGTATCATCAGCATATTGATGATAACTCACCCCGTGTCGACGGATGTAGATGTTAAAAATGATTGCTGCATAATATGTTATGTTCAATGTTGATTGTTTTAATAAAAGAATTTTTATAGTGGAAAAAAAAAAGCAGAGGTGAGAGAACAGACCCCTGAGGAACTCCACATGGAAGAGGCCTCGGAGCCGATCTCTGACCTCCTGCGAACACCGACTGCGACCAGCCAGAGAGGTAGGAGGTGAACCACCATAAAACGGTGCCCCACACTCCAAGCCCCTCCAACCGGTGCAGAAGGATACCATGGTCGATGGTATCGAATGCTGCTGAGAGGTCAAGAAGCACCAGGGTATTGGAATAACCTCTATCCCGGGCCCGCCAGAGATCATTCATCAGCGCGACCAAAGCAGTTTCCGTGCTGTAACTGGACCTGAACCCAGACTGCTGAGGGCCCAGATAATCAGTTTCATTCAAGGACCGTTGGAGTTGGAGTGCCACCACCTTCCCAACAACCTTCCTTAAAAAGGGAAGGTTGGAGACCGGACAATAGTTATTGAAAACTGCCGGGTCCAGGGAAGGCTTCTTTTTTTTTTTTAATGTGACAAAAGCCGACGTGCAACCTTTATTTCTTACAATGCACTTTGCCAAAATCCCAAGCTACGTGTCCAATCTAAGGTCATCAAAACTTGTTCATTTATTATACAAACAAAAATGGGAAATCACAGCTGCCAGCTCTTTAGCTTATTATTATTGTTGGTGACAATGTCAGCCAGATGTTTAGTCTGGACCTGGGAAAAGCAGATGTTGTTAATGGGATTAAATATATCATTGACGTATGTAATAGTAGTACTAATAGTAATACCAGTAGCAGTATTGAAATATATTGATTCTCCAACTCCAGTGAACCCTGATGTGAAATTCCATCGATAAATTGTCATACTTTTTCATATTTTTTTTCATTCTGAATCACAGAATACATGAAACCATCAGCTCTGTCATTTCTGGTTATTTTTTTCTACCCTGCTATCCTTCTGGCTGGCCATGTTGCCTTTGGAGTGATGGATGTTATAATAATCCATCACATCTGAAGGAACTTTGATTTTCTGTGTAGTTCGTCTCAAAGAAGCCATAATGTAGTTGGCTTCAGTGTACTTAATTATACAAACCATTGTGGTTTACATATACTGGCAATTTATAATTTAATGTGAATTGGGGGAAAAACTTGCTTGGTTTAGATTTCTTTGAGAAGGGTCACTCACGATAGCATCAAATGTATGGAACACCAAAAATGGAATGGGATCTCAAATATGTTTGCATAATGAAACATTTGCAAGAAAACAACTAAGCTCAGAGAGCGCCAGGGATCCTCATTTCAGCCTAGAGCTACACATATTCTCCTTTATCAGTCTTTTTCAGAAGATAGTTTATATTACAGGTACCTTCAAATATGAGTGGGGCAATGAAATTCACTGGGCACAGTCTGCCCTTGTCTTAACCATCTATCATTAAACAAGGTTTGGATTGCAATTACCACAAGTCACTTTTGCACATGGTCTCTGAGAAGGTTTGCATTTTAGTTTCTCTCATGTTTTGATTTATCACTTTCAATCTGTCAGTTTTACTTAATAAACATTTCTAAACACATTCATACAATAAAGTATCTGAGGGGCTGCCACAAGGCAGAGGGGGCCAGGTTGTTCACCAGAGCACCAGAAGGAAGGACGAGAAACAATGGTTAGAAACTGACCAAAGAGAGAAGCAACTTGGAATTAAGGAGAAACTTCCTAACAGTGAGGACAATCAACCACCGGAAGGGCTTGCCTCCAGAAACCGTGGGCGCTCCATTACTGGAGGCCCCCAAGAAGAGACCTAGACAGTCACCCGTCCGAGATGATATAGGCTCTCCTGCCCGAGCGGGGGGGGGGCTGGACTAGAAGACCCCCAAGGTCTCTTCCAGCTCTATTCTATTCTATTCTATTCTATTCTATTCTATTCTATTCTATTCTATTCTATTCTATTCTATTCTATTCTATTCTACTCTACGCTATGCTATTCTATTGTAACCATGTTAATGCAACTATGATTTCGGTGGAGGGGTTAATTTGTGGGTTCACACTGACACACCACATAACGATAGCCCCAACAGCAAGGCATTGTGCCAATTCAGACATTGTGATGAACTCAGTGAATTATGATTTTGCAAACCATGCTTGATGTTGATGTCTGCTTCCAGGTTTTTTTGTTTTTTTTTAAATGGCTAAATGGCAACGATTCTTATAAAAATATCTTTGCAGTATTCAGAAGAGAGGCGCATCAGAGTAGGGAAGGCTTCTTGAGGAGGGGGCGCACAAGTGCCTCATTTAAGGGAGCCGGAAAGGACCCCTCCCTCAATGAAGCGTTAGCAACAGCCTGGACCCAGCTCCGTGTCACCTCCCTGCTAGCCGAAACCAGCCAGAAGGGGCACGGGTCCAGTAAACAGGTGGCCGAACTCACAGCTCCAATGGCCTTGTCCACATCATCAGGAGTTACCAGGTCAAACTCCTCCCATTCGACAGGACTAAGACGGGCCTCTGTCATCTCGACTGACTCATTGTCAGCCGACACTGCATTCCAATTGGAGTCCAAGTCAGCCCGGATCTGAGCGACCTTGTCTGCGAAAAAGATGTTAAATTCTTCGGCATTGCCCTGCGGAGGTTCCTCCCTCCTCCCCGTATCAAGGAGAGAGCGAGTCACCCTAAAAAGGGCAGCCGGACGAGATTCCGCAGGCGCAATCAATGCGGAAAGATACTGAGATCTTGCCGTAGTGATCGCTTCCAAATAGGTCTTAATATAAGCTCTCAATTTGGTTCGATCAGAATCGGATCTGCTTTCCCTCCATTGCTTCTCTAAACGTCTCTTCTGGCGCTTCATTCCCCTGAGTTCCTCGGTAAACCAAGGAGATCTCCTGGGTCTGCTACCACAGAGAGGTCGCAACAGCGCAATCCGGTCTAGAGCCCCCTAGTGGCCGTATTTCAGGCCATCACTAGGGACTCTGCCGAACTGTGTACGAGCAAATCCGGCAATTCCCCAAGCGCCCTTTGAAAGCCTATAGGTGTCTGGGGCCGAACCATTTAATCGGTTCCGGCTCCCTGCGAGAGAGGATTGGTGTCGTAAACTCAAGCTGCAGCAGAAAATGATCTGTCCATGACATGGGCAACACTTCTAAGCCCGTTAGCTTCAGATCATAGCTCAACTGTTCCGAGAGAAAAACCAGGTCAGGTGTGTGTCCACCCACATGGGTCGGGCCCTCAATTACTTGTGTCACGTCCATGGTTGCCATGGAGGCCATGAACTCCCGCGCCAACCCAGAGGACTCATCGAGTGACGGCACGTTGAAGTCCCCCAAGACAATAAGTCTGGGGAACTCAACCGCCAACCCGGCTACCTCCTCGAGTAGCGTGGGCAGGGCTGTAGAAACGTAGCTGGGAGGCAGGTACGTAAGCAACAGACCCACCTGTACACCTAGGTCCAACCTCATAAGGAGGGACTCACAACCTGATATCTCGGTAGCAGCGAGTCTGCGCAGCCCGAGTGTCTCCTTAGCTATAATCGCCAGTCCTCCCCCCCCCTTCCCTGGGGTCGCAGCTGATGCCAAACCTGAAACCCAGCTGGGCACATCTCAGTCACACATGCCAGGTCGGCCTCCTCCTCCAGAATTAAGTCCCGGATGAGGAGAGCTTTATTTACCACCGACTTGGCATTGAGCAGCAGCAGCCTGAGTCCAGGGTCCGGATTTCGCTCATTACCAGTACCCCGGGAAAGGTTCAAGGGGCCGGAACAAGAGATCGCTTTCAGGCAGCGAGGCCTTGTTCCCCGAGAGCGGCCTACCCCAGGCCTCCTGTCATATCTGCCTCTTCCCCATAAGACCGGTATAGACTGGCCCTCTGATCCCTCAGAGCAAGGCTTCTCCACTTCTGTGGTTTTTCTTATCACTGAGATTTTACTGAATGTCTGTGAGGTGTCCTTTTCTATGCCCAGCTCTAGTTACACAGCAGTCTCATTGACTGTGAAAACCTTTTCCTCTGAGCATCATTTTCAAGGAAATAGACTAGTGCCAGTGATGGCGAACCTTTTAGAGACCAAGTGCTCAAACTGCAACCCAAAACCCACTTATGTATTGTTGGGTGCCGGGTGGGTGTGGCCCATTGGGTGGCGTGGCTGCGGTGGTAACGGCAGACTGGGTGGGACTAAAAAGTTCAATCCATCAATTCCAACTTTGCGAGATCTTTTTTTTCATGCGAGAAGTTGAAATTGATTAAGTGAACCTTTTTTCTTGCACACGGCGGCAGAGGCCTAAAGCGAAAAGGTTTTATAAAACCCAGCTGAAGGCCTAGGACTGGGGTGATGGCACGCATGCCCCACGCGTGCCATAGGTTTGCCACCACGGGACTAGTCTAAAGCAGAGATCCCCAAACTTTTGGGCACCAGGGACCAGTTCCGTGCAGAAGGTTTTTTTTCCGCAGACCGGAGGGTGTGTGGTTTTGTGTGCTGCCTGCATCTTGTGGATGGGGCTCTGCTTGTTTGTGTGGACCGGATGCTGGTGTGCCACGGCCCAGTACTGGTCCACGGACTGGGGGTTGGAGACCTCTGGTCTAAAGGATTTTTTATGCTTTAGTTACACCCTTTCCTTCTTTTGGGGTTATAAACCTTACTTCTTTGGATGTTTGTTAGTATGGTATCAATGTTTTAATAAAAAGTCCAGGATATATAACCCAATGGGATTAAAATGCTTGATGTCGAAACTGAAAGTGAAAGAAATATATTTTACAGCGGTGTTTTTAAATCTTGGCAGCTTTAAGACGTGTGGACTTCAACTCCCAGAATTCCCCAGCCAGCAAGGGTTCACAGGTCTTAAAGCAAGGCTGGTTGGGGAATTCTGGGAGTTGAAGCCCACATATCTTAATGTCTCTAAGTTTGAGAAACATTGTTGGTTATAGTGCAATTTTGTTTAATCAATATGCATGAGAGCAAAGCTTCTCTGCAGACAAATTACTTTTAACAAACAGAACAAATTTTCCTCTTTTGGAGCATGGCATTCATAACCTCTTTTATTTTTTTTCTAGAAAAAGATCTGGCCTTTTTGTAAATGATTTTCCTTATTTTAATATTGGGAAGAATGAATGTAATGTGTTGTGTTTTACGGCTCACCTCTGCTTTTTTAACATTGTCTTTTCATAACTAATGAATGGCTTGTTCTTACTTCATAATTCTGGAATTTTTAAAATAGAACTATCAACTACTTTGGATTTGATTGTCACTGATGTATGTGGTTGAAGTGTGCAACAGTGAAGATTAAACAGTTCAATCAATTAATAATTTAAGTTGTATCCAGCCTCTTCTTTTAACAGAATAAAACAGTTGGAAGGGATCTTGGAGGTCTTCTAGTCCAACCCCCTGTTCAAGCAGAAGACCCTATACCAGTGATGGTGAACCTTTTAGAGACCGAGTGCCCAAACTGCAACCCAAAACCTACTTATGCATCGTCGGGTGCTGGGTGGGTGTGGCAATTGGGTGGGCGTGGCTGCGGTGGTAACAGCAGACTGGGTGGGACTAAAAAGTTCAATCAATCAATTCCAAATTTACAAGATTTTTTTCTCCGCAAGTTTGAAACTGACTGATTGAACCTTTTTTTTTTTTTTGCACACGGCGGCAGAGGCCGAAAGCAAAAAGGTTTTATAAACCCCACCTGAAGGCCTAGGACTGGGGTGACGACGCGCATGCTCACAGGTTCGCCACCACTGCCCTATACCATTTCAGACAAATGGTTGTCCAATCTCTTCTTAAAAACTTCCAGTGTTGGAGCATTCAAAACTTCTGGAGGCAGGTTGTTCCACTGATTAATTACTCTTGCTGTCAGGAAGTTTCTCCTTAGTTCTAGGTTGCTTCTCTCCTTGATGAGTTTCCATCCATTGCTTCTTGTCCTGCCTTCAGGCGCTTTGGAGAATACCTTGATTCCCTCTTCTTTTTGGCAGCCCCTGAGATATTGGAACACTGCTATCCACTAGTTCTTCTTTTCATTAAACTAGACATACCAAATTCTTATAACAGTTCTTTATATGTTTTAGCCTTCAGTCCCCTAATCATCTCTT
Source organism: Bothrops alternatus (assembly GCA_034064705.1). Lineage (NCBI taxonomy): Eukaryota > Metazoa > Chordata > Lepidosauria > Squamata > Viperidae > Bothrops > Bothrops alternatus. The sequence continues at coordinate 2,215,734 of JARGCV010000217.1, forward strand.
TGAAACGCTGATGGACTCAAATATAAATAAATTCCAGCTTTCTTGCATTTCCATAGCAGTGAAATTTCCATCACAAGTTCAGAACCTCACTAGATCGTCCAGCATGTTTTATCGTGCTCTAACAAAACGAGGTCATTTCATAGGGCAGCTTATAATGATTACTACTGGTGAAAAATGTTTCCAACATCTCTACCAAAAAGTTTTCTTCCTTCTCTCTTTTTGTCAAGTGAAACTAAGGCCATAGGTCAGCTATTATCTCTTAACCCTTGATGACTTTGCTCTTTGTTAGGATACAAAAGAGTGCTGAAAAATGTTTCATTGTTTTTGTTTGTTTTTAATCTCCTTAGAGAGCAAAGCCTAGCATTCAAGTACAGCTGAAGCTGTCCCATTTTTCTACCGGTAATAAAGTGGAAAAAGGGTCTGAAAGAATAAACAATACAGATGGTCCTCCACCTACAACAGTTTGTTCAGTGACTCTTTGAAGTTGCAACGGTGGTGGAAAAAAAATTATTTATGATCTCTTTTCACCCTTACGACCGTTGCAGCATCTCCATGGTCAAGTGATCAAAATTCAGATGCTTGACAAGTGACTCATACTTACGACGGTTGCAGGATCCCTGTTTTGCAAACTTCTGACAAGCAAAGTCAATGGGGAAGCCAGAGTTACTTAACAACCATGTTACTAACTTAGCAACTGCAGTGGTTAAGAATAACAGGCTGACAGAGTTGGAAGGGACCTCGGAGGTCATCTAGTCCAACCCCCTGTTCAAGCAGGAAACCCTGTAAGATTTCAATCCATCAGACTAGAGCTGGATTCACTTAACAACTGTGGCAAGGAAGGTCGTAAAATGGGGCAAAACTCACTTAACAATTGTCTCGCTTAGCGTCAGAAATGTTGGGCTCAGTTGTGGTCGTAAGTCGAGGGCTACATATAGTCAGCCAAGTGTTCAGATTGGATTTGGCTCAACCCTATTGAGTCCTTCCCAAGGATCTGGGATGGGAAGATGTGGCTGTTGGGTGCTATTAAAGATATTGTCACAGAATGAAAGCCATTCTGAGTGATTAGGTATTTATTATTTATTTATTTATTGATTTAATTTCTATGTGATGATGATGTTTGTTGCCATCACTTGGGCAGATATCCAATCAATCATGCTTTGTTATGGTACCAGCCAGGTTGCATACAGTCTGTCACCCTTCCTATTCACACCTGCTCTGCTCAAGGCAAGAAAATTTTCAACTTCGGAGCGCACACATCTCCCCTCTAACCACAATGATCTCGACATTTCCAGCAAACTGGTTTGATGACCTGGATCAGATCTCGTTGGCTGCTCAGCCTCTTTGGCATCTATCAAGCACGTCTGCCAGCTGTCCTGGTATAGCATGGTCAAAGACGAGAAACCTCTTTTGCTAAGGGGCAGATCCAGTAGTGGGATTCAAATATGGGAATAACTGGTTCTCTGTGTGGATGCCCCTTCTGGAAGTCGGTTCTGGGCCTGGGACTTCAAGCTCCAGAATGGACTTCCGGAAGAAGTGTCCATGCACTTCCAGCAGGCCGTTCTGGGCCTGGGAAACCTCCGCCGGGCCTCTGAGGCCCAGAACACACTTCCGGCAGGCCATTCTGGGCCTGGGAGACCTCCTCTGGGCCTCCCAGGCCCAGAACGGACTTCCAGAAGCGGCGTCCATGCACTTCCATCAGGCTGTTCTAGGCCTGGGAAACCTCCGGGCCTCTGAGGCCCAGAACACACTTCCGGCAGGCAATTCTGGGCCTGGGAGGCCTCCTCTGGGCCTCCCAGGCCCAGAACAGACTTCCAGAAGCGGCATCCATGCACTTCCCGAGGGCCATTCTGGGCCTTGCAAAAAAGGGCTAGGGCTTCACTGGGCACCATTCAGTGGTGGGATTTAACCAGTTCAACGAACTCAACAAAAAGAAATAGCTACTGGTTCTACCAAACTGGTGCGAATCGGCTGAATCCCACCACTGGGCAGATCACTCGATTGCTAGCCAGAGGTGATCAATGTCTGAACCCTGGAGGAAAAACTTGGACGGGCACAAGAATGAAACAAGACTTTGATTTTCTTAGCCAAAGCAAAGAAGCTTTGTTTCCTTTTTTTTCTTACTTCTTTCCACTTATTCAGAGAGAAATTTAAAACTGCCATGACAGTTGCCTATACAGGTAGTCGTCGACTCGCGATCATTCATTTAGTGACCAAAATTACAACAGTCACTATATGTACCTATATTTACAAAAGGATGTACTGAGTTTTTGAAAATACATCTGTTTTTCAGATATCTATATATCTGCTTCTTTACTTCTTAGTTCCAGGTGCTCTCTCTGTTTCCTTATCTCAGTGGTTCTCAACCTTTTTCAGGTTGAGACCCCACTTGCCCCGCCCATGCGCGGTGCGACGATGCCGAAAAAAAAAATAGCAAAAACAAAATGGCGGACCGCGACGGGCCAATCCGCGCATGCGTGGCGCGTGCGGCGACGGAAAAAAAAAGCAGAAACAAAATGGCGGACCGCGACAGCCCGATCCACGCATGCGCGGCGTGCACGACGACGAAAAAAAGCAAAAACAAAATGGTGGACCGGGGTGTCCGGCGACCACCGCGAAACGGTTGTTTGATCCCAAATGGGGCCGCGAACCATAGGTTGAGAACCGCTGCCTTATCTGAACCATTTAATTTAGAAACCGTGAATTTACTTGCAGAATTAACTCAAATGATCTTCCTTTTTGTACAGATCAGCAAATAAATGCAGGGCTTTATCCGTTTTAAAGGTAAAGTCTCCTTCAAAACTGGCTCAATTCCTGATGGTTTATGGACAAATCCGTTCAACGTTGTTGGCCCCCAGTAAAAGTGCTTTGCTCTCACCGTCTTCTAAAATATTTTTTTCTCAGTTTCCCAATCTAGCCACAGACCTGGCGTCCCGTATTGGTTTCTTTTCCAAATCCTATCCAACCTGGTTACTTTTGGGATCAGAACAAGCTGCCAGCTGGTGAGATTTATCACTTTTGCAGACTGGCTGAACATTTGTCAATGTTGACTGGCAGATGGTAAGGAAGATGTCACGTTCCGTTCTGTTTCTCCACTGTGCCTCCAGGTATATTATAATTACTATATCAGTGGGTAAAATAAATTGCTGAACTTACATTTCTACATGTGACAAGTTGTGTCGCAGTCAAGGCTACAGAATTTTCGCTGCACGGGCTGCTCGAGACATCCTAAACCAGTGTTTCTGAACCTTGGCAATGTGAATGTGTGTGGATGTCAATTCCCAGAATTCTCTAGCCAGCAGTTGCCAGGTTGGACTAGAAGACCTCCAAGGTCCTTCAAGTCTGTTATTCTGTTAACAGAAAGGGGAAAATCCTTTTCTGTTTCTTTCCCTTAAACACCAGACCTCTCGGGGGAGGGGGGACTTCCAAAACAAGGTTCACAGTTATCTTCAATATACAGTACTGATCTAGGAGGGTTACTTCTTTTTCCTCTCCTTGTGTGTGGGCAGCTGAAGAATTTAGGAATGGTTACAATTTAGGAATGAAAATAATGCTTTGCCTACAGATGGATCTTATTCAATTCTTCAAAATCCCTAGGCAGGTTTGAAAAAAACTCTCCATCTGGAAGTTTGGAGAATAGTTGCTGGTGAAAGTTGAGCTGAATGGACTAAAAGTGACATGGATCAAAACTGTCATTATTTTTAGATATAGTTTTAATTATCTTTGCTTTAACAGAAGAACAGAGTTGAGATTGACCTTGGAGGTCATCTAGTCCAACCCTCTGCTCAGGCAGGAAACTCTATATCATTTCAGACAAATGGCTGTCCAATCTCTTCTTAAAAACTTCCAGTTTTGGAGCACCCACAACTTCTGGAGGCAACTCATTCCACTGGTTAATTGTTCTAACTGTCAGAAAATTTTTCCTTAGTTCTAGGTTGCTTCACTGCTATCATATCATCCCTAGTCCTTCTTTTCTTTATTTTATTTTTATTTCTGATAGGTTGCAAGGGGTGTTAACAATTATATGTTTCTGAAAAAGTGGAATTTTTAGGGGCTTTTTTCCCCATAAAAAAAGCAAAACAGAAAAACAAAAGCAGAAAATTAATCCTTCCCCTGACAAGTCATTTGGGGATACCATTTCCGGCACAGGAACACAATGGAGTAAAAATACTGCGTTGTATTTTAAGCAGGGAACAATTGTCTCAAGAAAAGAATCTGTTGGTGGGGCAAAGCAAGTGTTTACTCATTGTGTGGGCTGTTGATAAAAATAAGATGCTGTAAATGAGGAGAGGAATTCCTCATACTAACAGATCTGTAAGCCCTCATGTAACTTCAAACAATGTGTAATTCTAGCTCTGAATGATAGAATCTGAAATTTACAAGAACCTAGCCTTGAGCATGTGTTGGACAGATGTGAACTACTTGCACAAGAAGCTCACGAACTTATATTCAATGGGGGGGGGGAACCAAAAAGTATTCAGTAACAAATCAGTGTTTTGATGCCAAATATTGGAGGGAATAGAAGAGAAGAGAAGAGAAGAGAAGAGAAGAGAAGGAGAAGGAGAAGGAGAAGGAGAAGGAGAAGGAGAAGGAGAAGGAGAAGAGAAGAGAGAAGAGAAGAGGAGAGGAGAGGAGAGGAGAGGAGAGGAGAGGAGAAGAGAAGAGAAGAGAAGAGAAGAGAAGAGAAGAGAAGAGAAGAGAAGAGAAGAGAAGAGAAGAGAAGAGAAGAGAAGAGAAGAGAAGAGAAGAGAACAGAGCAGAGCTGGAAGGGACCTTGGAGGTCTTCTAGTCCAGCCCCCTTCTCAAGCAGGAGAACCAATACCAGGGGCCTTCAAACCTGGCCCTTTTATGACTTGTGGACTTCAACACCCAGAATTCCTCAGCTGGCTCAGGAATTCTGGGTGTTGAAGTCCACGAGTTGTCAATGCTGCAAATACTGTATATTCTTGCTTTGACAATATGCAGAACTGTCTGGCATTTTTGGGGTATCCCCGCGCAGGTAATTTAGGGAGGGAACATGCTGATAATTTAACTGCTCAGAGGAAGAGAACTTAGATCTTAGCATAGACTTCGTTATGCCTGTGCCGACATTTTGAAGCAATAAAAGACTTTTAAGGAAATCAATGCCTGGAAGTTCTTTGAAGTGTTTCATTAACCGGAACCATAACACGAGTCATAAAAGAACCAAGGTTGCCTACCCCTGGTATAGGGTCTCCTGCTTGTGCCAGGAGGTTAGACTAGAACAGTGGTGGCGAACCTATGGCACGGGTGCCAGAGGCGGCACTCAGAGCCCTCTCTGTGGGCATGCGCGCCGCCGCCCCAGTCCTAGGCCTTCAGCTGGGTTTTATAAAACCTTTTCGCTTTAGGCATCTGCCACCGTGTACAAAAAAAAAGAAAAAAGATTCAATCAATCAGTCAATTTCAGTTTCTCACAGGAAAAAAAAAAGATCTTGCAAAGTTGGAATTGATTGATTGAACTTTTTAGTCCCACCCAGTCTGCCATTACCACGGCCGCCACGCCCACCCAATGGGCCACACCCACCCGGCACTCGACGATGCATAAGTGGGTTTTGGGTTGCAGTTTGGGCACTCGGTCTCTAAAAGGTTCGCCATCACTGGATTAGAAGACTCCCAGGGTCCCTACCAATTCTGTTATTCTGTTATATATCAGATTGACTTATAGGGCACCTTTTAGTACAGGGGTTCTCAACCTTGGCAACTTTAAGACTTGTGGACTTCAACTCCCAGAATTCCTCAGCCAGCAAAGCTGGCTGAAGAATTCTGGGAGTTGAAGTCCACAAGTCTTAAAGTTGCCAAGGTTGAGAACCCCTGTTTTAGTATTTTATGTTAACTTCATGCCTCCATTTCATCCCATTTGAAAGAAGCAGGCCTGTTTCAGGGCTCAGGGCTGCCACCCCATCTAGGACCGACTTTCAAAGTAATTTGCAATAAAATCTCTTCTTCGGTCGATCCAATTGATTGGTCCAGAGTGCAGAGGATGTCAACATACCTCTGGCTCTAGGCAGAAATAAAATGGTAGAACAGCAAAGGATTGAAATGTCAAAATATTGGAAAAGGTAAAAAGACCCCCACGGAAGCCCTTTGAGGAGCTTAATAGGAATTCACTCAAATGTTTCTTGGAGAAGCAAAAATGAGCTTTCCAGCTCCTACTGGCTCTGCTGCAAGGCTCCAATAAAGGTAAAATAAATCGTGAGAAAACATGCCCGAAGCAATGTACTTCACGGAGAAAAGAGGCTAACTGGATGCCTGCCCCAGCTGGACCCAATGGGGGCCGTCCATTAACTTAGGACAGGGGCAGGCAACCTCGGCTCTTTTATCACTCATGGACTTCAACTCCCAGAATTCCTGAGTCAGCTATGCTGACTCAGGAATTCTGGGAGTTGAAGTCCATGAGTGATAAAAGAGCCGAGGTTGCCTACCCCTGACTTAGGAAAAGCCAAACTCACAGCAGATTATACGAAGATCCAAGTTCGCATCCTAATAGCAAGCAGCGTATGGAATCCTAAGTATAAGAAATGACTTTATAAGTCAGCCAATCCAAACTCAGGAACCCACTAACTAACACAACCTTGACAGACATCTATGGAGATGCTCAGTCATCCAGGTCAAGGTTGCCTCACAGGTGCTCATTCAAAAGGCGACAGGAGTTTGGTTTTCCTTGAAGAGGTTTTGCTTCTCATCCAAGAAGCTTCTCCAGTTCTAGCTGAACGATGTCAACGCTGCTAACACTGGATGTTCTCGCTTTGACAAAATGTGCAGAGCTGTCTGGTATTTTTAGAGTTAACTTAGTTGATGCTGGGAGGGGAGGAGAAAGAAATGTGTGGGGGATTAATAAAGATAAGGAATAGGCAGGCTACAGAAACGGAAGGGAACCTTTGCCCTTCAAACTGATTGGAGAACCTGATTTATGACTGCAAAATAGAGGAGGGAAATGGGCTGGAATATTACGTGTTCAGGGGAGGAGAATTCAGATCTGGCATCCTCCATGCCCTGTCGACACTGTGCTTACAGGATTAAAGACTTTTTAGGATAAACAATGCCTGGAAGTTCTTGTGAAGTGTTCCATTAGTCAGAACCATGACAAACAGGGTCTATGACAACTCGCCACGGCCAACTCACCACAACCAACTTGGTGCAGCCAACTCTCCATGGTAAACTTGCCATGGGACAAATCACCACAGCCAACTTGCCACTGAACAAGAGTTACACAAATATCAAAGGAATGGTGGAAGAGAATCATTAAAGGATGCCGAAGGAGGGACAAAATGAAATGCGAATGACAAAAATTTAAATATTTTTTAAATTATTTTAAATAATTAAACTGAATTATTGAATTGTCCCGCAGTGAGTTGTCCATGGCGAGTTGGCCATGGAGAGTTGGGCTGCAGCAAGTTCTTGATTCCCAGAGTATATCTATAATTATGCACATAGTTTCGTTAGTTTGGCAAGATTCTGTCTAGAGAAGAGCCCTGGTGGTGCAGTGGTTAGAATGCAGCATTGCAGTCTCACTGCTCTCTGCCAGGAGTTCGATGCTGACCGGCTCAAGGTGGACTCAGCCTTCCATCCTTCTGAGATCGGTAAAATGAGGCCCCAGATTGTTGGGGGCAAATATGCTGACTCTGTAAACTGCTTAGAGAGGGCTGTGGAGCACTATGAAATGGTATATAAGTGCTAAGCACTAGGGCTGTAGCTGAAGAAAAATAAAGGAAACTACCCAGAAGTAATTCCATTTGCCATTTTGTGAAAGTTGAACCATAAGAAAGGCTGAGCGCCAAAGAATTGAGGCCTTTGAACTATGGTGCTGGAGAAGACTCCTGCGAGTGCCCTGGACTACAAGGCGATCAAACAGGTCAGTCCTAGAGGAGATCAACCCTGACTGCTCTTTAGAAGGCCAGATCCTGAAGTTGAAACTCAAGTACTTTGGCCACCTAATGAGAAGGAAGGACTCACTGGAGAAGAGCCTCATGCTGGGAAAGATGGAGGGCAAGAGAAGAAGGGGATGACAGAGAATGAGGTGGCTGGATGGAGTCACTGAAGCAGTAAGCATGAGTTTAAATGGACTCCAGAAGATGGTAGAAGACAGGAAGGCCTGAAGGAACGTTGTCCATGGGGTCGCAATGGGTCAGACACGACTTCACAACTAACAACAAATTCTTGGGTCCTAACATTAAGTCAATGTTGACTCTTAGCAACTGCACACATTTTCTTCATAATCATCTCTCCCTAACCTGGTCCTTTACATTATTGATGTCTCACTATTCTTATAAGAGGGTGTGATGACTTAGCATAGTGATGGTGAACCTTTTAGAGACTGAGTGCCCAAAAACCTCTCCCCACCTGTCCCCGCTCTGCCCACTGGGCCACCCACCACCCCCACGGCCCGCCACAGATCACCCAGACAGTCTAGCAGCGCCATGGTGGCCATGACCTCAGCCTGTGCCCCGCAGCAGCATCTGCGTGAGATGAGGCGCAAGGGCGGAGTCTTGTCCCCGCTGCCTGGCTACCATGTCCTTGGCTGCGCTGCTTCGCGTGGGTCGCGCCCAGGGGCGACTCTCCTCTGGGAGGGGGCTGCTGGTGAGGAGGGGGCTGTGGGAGGAGGCGGGGCTGGGGCAACGGTGTGTGTGCCCACAGAGAGGGCACATGTGCCATAGGTTTGCCACCACTGGCTTAGCAGCTAAAGATGCTGAGCTTGTCAACTGGAGAGCTGACAGCCCAGATTTGAGACTTGAGCTCTGCACAATGGGGTGAGCTCCTGTTACTTGCCTGCCAATCTAGCAGTTCAAAAACATGCAAATGCAAGTATATAAATAGGATTCACTTCGGTGGGAAGGCATATAGCCATGCTAGCCGCATGACCTCGGAAATTGTCTTTGGACAATGCTGGCTTCCTCAGCCATGAAACAGAGATGAGCACCATCCTGACATGACTGACAGGGAAACTTTTACCTTTTTTTTAACCTTCTTATATATTGAGGCAGAATTATTTGGAGGCAGGCGGAAAGAGAAAGCATGAGGAAAAAAATCCCTCAGATTTATCCCGCTATTCTTTGCTGATCTAGTTCTTTTTTTCTTATGCAATCCTCTATCTTTTCTTAAGATCTATATCCTGTTGTCCATCATTTTCCATTCTTTGTCTAACCCAGGGGTAGGCAATCTTGGCTCTTTTATGACTTGTGGACTTCAACTCCCAGAATTCCTGAGCCAGCCACGCTGAGGGGAAAGGGAGAGGTTTCCAAGCTGAGCCATGCTGGCTCAGGAATTCTGGGAGTTGAAGTCCACGAGTCATAAAAGAGCCAAGGTTGCCTACCCCTGGTCTAACCTATAGAAATAATCCTTGATATACAACCCCAAAATTTCAATCGTCAAGCAAAGCAGATGTTAAGTTGTGCCCCATTTTACGACCCTTTTCACCATGGCACTTAAGCAAATCGCTATGGGTATTAAATGAATCCTGTGGTCATTAAGTGAATCTGGCTTCTCACAGCCTGTCAGAAACTCCCTAAGAAGGCTGCAAATGACAATACCAAGATCCCCGGACGCTGTTGCCAAACACCCAAAGTTTGATCATGTAACTGTGCGGATGCTGCAATGGTCGTAACTGTGAGAACTGGTCATAAATCACCTTTTTTTCAGTGACACTGTAACTCTGAACGGTCATTAAATGAATAGTTGTAAATCAACGACTACCTATATTATAATTTGTGCTTGTTATTTTAACCAGTTTATTTGAAGTTCTTTAGCTGTTTCACTCTATATCCATTCTCTAGATCAGCGGTTCTCAACCTGTGGGTCGCGACCCCATTTGGGGTCGAACGACCATTTCACGGGGGTCGCCAAACACCGCAGTCCGCCATTTTTTTGGGGGAGTCGGCCATTTTTTTGGGGGAGTCGGCCATTTTTTTCCCCTTTACGATGCGGGCCATTGCGCCGCGCATGCGCGATGCGGGCCCGCCATTTTTCTTTTTTGGGTCGGCCATTTTTTTGGGGTCGGCCATTTTTTGGGGGGTCCATCATTTTTTTCCCCTTTGCAATGCGGGTCGTCACGCCGTGCATGCGCGATGCGGGCCCACCATTTTTGGGGGGGGTCGGCCATTTTTTTTGGTCAGCCATTTTTTCCCCCTTTGCGATGCGGGCCATCGCACCGCGCATGCGTGATGCGGGACGTCGCGCCGTGCATGCGCGGTGTGCCCTGTTGCACCGTGCATTCGCGATGCGGGCCGGTGTCGCGCCACGCTTGCGCGGCGTGGGCCGGGGTCGAGTCCCGGAAAAGGTTGAGAACCGCTGCTCTAGATCCATCTTTCTCCTCCTCCCCCATTATATTAGAATAAGTTACAATGGCTCTGGAAAAATGATTTATCACCATTTTTCACACTTACGACGTTTGCAGCATCCCCATTGTCATGTGATCAAAACTCAAATGCTTGGCAACTGACTCATATTTATGACAGTTGCAGTGTCCCGGGGTCATGCGATCCCCTTTTGCGATCTTCTGATGAGCAAATTCAGTGGAAAAGCCAGGTTCACTTAACAACCACATTACTAACTTAATAACGGTAGTGATTCACGTAACAACTATGGCAAGAAAGGTCGTAAAGTGGGACAAAACTCTCTTAACAACTGTCTCGCTTAGTAGCAGAAATTTTGGGCTCAGTTGTGGTCGTTAAGTCGAAGACTAACTTTATTGGTTCAGTGAATTCTCTATAGATTCTTTGCTGGACAGCGTGCAAGTTCTCTGCAGTGCCTATTCATATCTGCCATTTCTGCCTTAAAAAAGTCTTTAAAAACTGCATTGCAGTAAAACGTTTGAAGCCATCAGACTGAAACATTGCAGAATTAATGTCCTCTGAAAATCCCATCCTTTCTTCTCTATTCTCCTTCGCTTTCCTGTTTCCCTGTTATTGCCTGTGGCCAAATCTTTTTTTCAAGTCTTGAATCGGTGCAAATCCAAACTTTGAATTCCAAAAGCATAGCCCACTATTATATATTTATTAGCACAACAATGACCACATTGGGGGGGTGCATTCCTGCTCTCCTCTCTGTTGTTTACATGTGTGAAATGCACAGGCTAAGTTCCATGTGCTCAACCTGACTGGAGGGAAGAAAATAGAGAAGTGAGAATGAAGCACCTCAGTCACTAACTAATTAACTAATTTTTGAAGCCATTGCCCAACTGCCTTTGGGGGGAATTTGAATTTATTTTTGTTTAGAATACAATAGAGCTGCAGAGGACCTTGGAGGTCTTCTAGTCCAGCCCCCTGCTCAAGCAGGAGAACCTATCCCGTCTCAGACAGGTGAATGTCCGGTCTCGTCTTAAAAATCTCCAGTGATGGAACGTCCATGATTTCTGGGGGTAAGCTGTTCCACTGGTTGATTGTCCACACTGTCAGGGAGTTTCTCCTTAATTCCAGGTTGCCTTCTCTCCTTGATCAGTTTCTAACCATTGTTTCTTGTTCTTCCCTCTGGTGCTCTGGTGAACAACCTGACCCCCTCTTCCTTGTGGCAGCCCCTCAGGTACTGGAACACTGCTATCATGTCTCCCCTATTTCTTCTTTTCTTTAGACTAGCCAAACCCAAGTCCCGTAGCCGTTCTTCGTATGTTTTAGTCTCCAGGCCCCTGATCATCTTAGTTGCTCTTCCCTGAATTTTTTCCAAACTCTCAACATCTTTTTTTGTGGTATGGTGACAAAACTGCCTCTGGGGGGGAATTTGAATTCTTTTTTGTCCGTAGCCCTTGGGCAATATAATAGTATGTGAGAATGACCTTGGAAGATAGGAAGAACGGCTGCAGACAGAATGGGCCAACTTGCTAGGACCAACTGGCCGAGGTCGACTCGCTGTGGCCAGTTCGCCTCAGGACAACTTACCATGGCCAACTGAGATGATGAAGAGCATCAAAGATGATTAGAGGACTGGAGGCTAAAACATACAAGGATTGGTTGCTGGAATTGGGTGTGTCTAGTCTAATGAAGAGAAGGACCAGGGGGGACATGATAGCAGCGTTCCAATATCTCAGGGGTTGCCACAAAGAAGAGTCACACTATTATCCAAAGCACCTGAAGGCAGGACAAGAAGCAATGGATGGAAACTAATCAAGGAGAGAAGCAACCTGGAACTAAGGAAAAATTTTCTGACAGAACAACCAGTGGAACAACCTGCTTCCAGAAGTTGTGAATGCTCCAACAGTGGAAGTTTTTAAGAAGAAACTGGACAACCATTTGTCTGAAATGGTATAGGGGTTCCTGCCTGAACAGGGGGATGGACTAGAAGACCTCCAAGGTCCCTTCCAACTCTAATTATTCTGTTAAACATGCTGCAGGATAATTCAATAAATACAAAAGTTAAATTAATATTGACTGAACTGTGGCCAATAATATTAAAATAGAAATCAATTTCAATCCAGAAATACAAGAGTTTCGGTAATTTCGACGAAAATGTGGTCACTTGTAATAAAAGTAACTGAATGAAACAATTAATAAAGCACTGAATTGTGCCACAATGAGTTGTCCCACAACAAATTGGCCATGGGTGAGTTGGCTTTTGAACTGGAGAAGCTTCTTGGATGAGAAGCAAAAAGTCTTCAGGGAAAAACACAGTCTAGTTGCCTTTTGAAAAAAAGGCACCTTTGGGATTCAGAACCCAGAAACAAGTTGGAGTCGAGCTGGTGTGCCAAACTGTGATATTATTAATCAAAGAGCAGCATAAGGCAGCCTCCAAAATTAAATTGGCTCCTCCCCACACCCCAAACTGCTGAATGTCATTGTTTGACAACTTGATAATTGAACATTTCCATCCCATTTTCAGGGATGATGTCAACACTTTCAGATCAGTGGTGGGATATTTAAAGACCTCAAGGCTCCTCGCTCCTAAATGAGAATGGATATGGTATCATGCTGGATCTCATCCTGCATCTGTATTATCTATCTATCTATCTATCTATCTATCTATCTATCTATCTATCTATCTATCTATCTATCTATCTATCTATCTATCTATCTATCTATCTATCTATCTATCTATCTATCTATCTATCTATTTATTTATTACTCGGAGCGGCTAACAACATATATATAACAATGAATTACAATAAAAAAAAACCAAACAAAGATATCTAAAAAATCAATAAAAAAACACACATTCAATTCAACAATCAACCACAATCATCCCCAGGCCTGCCGGCAAAGATGAGTTTTTAGATTTTTCCGGAAGGCCAGGAGAGTCGGAGAAACGCGGACTTCAGGAGGCAGTTGGTTCCAGAGGGCGGGCGCCACAACAGAGAAAGCCCTCCCCCTAGAACCCGCCAAATGACATTGTTTCGCTGACGGGACCCGGAGGCCAACCCTGTGCGCTCTCACCGGTCATAGAGAAGTATGTGGCAGAAGGCGGTCCCGTAAGTATCCTTCGTACATCATGAAAATAAGAAAAGGGGGGAAAGTCTAAGTCTAAAGATCAGCATAACAGAGTTGGAAGGGATCTTGGAGGTCTTCTAGTTCAACCCCCTGTTCAAGCAGGAGAGCCTAGACCAGGGGTAGGCAACCTTGGCTCTTTTATGACTCGTGGACTTCAACTCCCAGAATTCCTGAGCCAGCATGGCTCAGCTTGGAAACCTCTCCCTTTCCCCTCAGCGTGGCCGGGAGTTGAAGTCCATGAGTCATAAAAGAGCCAAGGTTGCCTACCTCTGGCCTAGACTATTTCGGACAAATGATTATCCAATCTCTTCTTAAAAGCCTCCAGTGATGGAGCACCCACAACCTCTGAAGGCGAGTTGCCCCACTAGTTAATTGTTCCCATTGTTAGGAAATTTCTCCTCAGTTCTAAATTGCTTCTCTTTTTGATTACTTTTGTTTCTTGTCTTGCCTTCTGGTGCTTTGGAAAACAGGTTGACTGCCTCTCTTTTGTGGCAGTCCCTCAAATATTGGAACATTGCTATCATGTCACCCCTGGTCCTTCTCTTCACTTGACTGGACACACCCAATTCCTGCAACCATTCTTCACATGTTTTGGCCTCCAGCCCCCTAATTTCCTTTGTTGCTCTTTTCTTTTCTGTACTCTTTCCAGAGTCTCTACATCTATATTTTTTATATGGTGGTGGCCAACATTGGATGCAGTATTCTAAGTGTGCTGTTATTCAGGCTTTATAAAATGGTAGTAATACTTCACGTGATCTTGATTCTATCCCTCTGTTAATGCAATTTAGGATTGTGTTGGCTTTTGGGGCTTGCTGCCACATACTGCTGGCTCATATTTAAGTGATTGTTCAAGATCCCTTTCACAGTTACGGCTATTGAGCCAGGTTTCACCTAATCTGTACCTGTACATTTGATCAATGGAATTTCTTAAGTGTGGTGACAATGATTTTGAAAGAATCAGACACAAGTAACCTATCCTGCCAAATTTATGGATCCCAAATAATTCTCTATAGAGAAGATTCAGATCGGCTCTCATTTTTCATGCCCACTTCCTGCTTTAAAAGAGTCTCAATACGTGGGCACTGAGTGTTCGCCTGGATTTCTTAAGAAACCATGTACATTCTATCAATAGTCTTCAGCTTATTTGTTAATGAGCTGCAGTGCCAATGACTCATTTCCTGTAACGAGCAAAATTCTTCTCTCTCTCTCTTTTAAATTAATGGCATTATAAGCAGTAGTCAATGGCTCAGAACAACATAGGTAAAAGATTTCTCCTTTAATTAGCTGCTGAAGAGGGGCTAGAAACATGCACCAACATACAAACCCTCCCACACACTCAAGCCATCAGCCTTGCTACAGAAAAGATTTCAGCCAGTTCTGTTCCTGTGCCGTAATGAGAGACTGTTATCCTTTCAAACAGTGTAGGACTTGTAATCTAAAGCAGCGTGAGACTGTGGTTCAAACAATATGGGGTTTTCAGAGAAGGTCCACTGCCCACTGATTTGATGGAACTGAACAAGGAGCTAAAATGTGCTGCCCATTTGACTCTTCCAGGAAACATCAAGAGTAGTAACAGTGGGAAACTGTTCTTTGCATGTAAATTACACAATCAAAAACCCTGCTTTTTTTTTGTAAGCAAGCATCCTACACCCACACCTACACACAGCTATTATTATAATATCTGGAGCTTGCCAATCATTTCAATGCAGGCAGGTAAGGAGGGAGGGAGGGAGGAATGAGAGGGAGAGGGAGAGAAAGAGGAAGGAAAGAAAGAAGGAAGGAAAGAAAGATGAAAGAATGAAGGAGAAAGACAGAAGTGAGGGAGAAAAAGGAAAGAAGAAAGGAAGATAGACGTGAGGGAGAGAGAAAAAAAGGGAGGAAGGAAGGAAAGAAGGGTGGATGGAAAGAAAGAAGGAGAAAGGCAGAAGGAAAGCAGAGGAAGGAAGGAAGGAAGGAGGAAAGGAAGGAAAGGAAGGAAGGAAGTAAGTTATATTGTTTTTCATCACAGTAAGCATTTCACTAAGGAGGCAAAAGAATAGCTATGCATGTGGAAGAGAAAAATTTGTTCCTATTCACTTTGTTTTCATTTGTTTTTGTCCAAGAGAGAATAAACTTTTGGTATATTTCTCACAGACAGGATGTCACAACTTTCCAAATATTTTCTGATTCCCTTAGTTACAGGATGATCATGGATTGTGTGTGAACACCCCATCTTTGCATATGTCAACTCTTCGAGATAGACCAGGGGTAGGCAATCTTGGCTCTTTTATGACTCGTGGACTTCAACTTCCAGAATTCCTGAGCCAGCCATGCTAAGCAGAGGATGATGATGATGATGATGATGGTGGTGGTGATGGTAATAATAATAATAATAATAATAATAATAATAATAATAATAATAATAATAATAATGGTGATGATAATGGTGATGATAATGGTGATGATAATAATAATAATAAAGTTGGAAGGGACCTTGGAGGTCATCTAGTCCAATCCCCTGCTCAGGCAGGAAACCCTATACCATTTCAGACAAATGGCTATCCAGTCTTTTCTTAAAAATTTCCAGTATTGGAACATTCACTGCTTCTGGAGGCAGGTTGTTCCACTGGTTAATTGTTCTAACTGTCAGGAAGTTTCTCCTTAGTTCTAGGTTGCTTTTCTCCTTGATTAGTTTCCATCCGTTGTTCCTTCAGGCATATATACTGCAACCAGTTTTGGTCATCATACTACAAAAAAGATCTTAAGACTTTGGAAGGAGTTCAGAGAAGAGCAACAAAAGTGATCAAAGGCCTGGAGACTAAAACATAGTCTAGACTAGCGGTAGCCAACCTTTGCTCTGTTAGGGCTCGTGGACCAACTCCCATGGCTCAGGAATTCTGGGAGTTGAAGTCCATGAGTCATAAAAGAGCCAAGGTTGTCTACCCCTGAGATAGATCATATCAGCACTCAGACTTCACAGGAATATAAAACCTTATTTTATCAAGAGAAGTATAGCAGAATCTTACAAATCTGCTTTCTCCACCTCATCTTCTTATAAAGATAGTCCTTGAATTATGACCATAACTCATGATGGTGGTAGAGCAGTCATTTGACTGCCCCAATTTTATGACCTTTTCGTGGCAGTTTTTAAGCAAACTACTATGGTCATTAAGCAAATCCACAGTTATTAAGCAAACCAATGGTTTGCTATGGGCTTGATGTTGCCAAAATCTGGGAGGAATGCAACTTTTCAGGAACCCTGGTGGCACAGTGGTTAGAATGCAGTATTGCAGGCAAACTCTGCCCAAAGCCTTAAGTTCAATTTAATTCCAAGGGAAGAAAATTTCACAATAGCACTATGGTGGTATTAATGTTCTTAATTATTGTTTATTTTTTTAAAATATATATATATATATCTTGGCTGCTGTAAATACTATTTATTACTTTGTTATAATGGGTTTTATTTCGTTTTTAATGCAGATTTGTGCATTTGAGATGGGCGGCTATATACATTGAATGAACCAATGAACTGTTTGGGACTTATTTAACTGGAAAGCGTGAGCAGGCAGGGAGTAAAAAGAAAGAATCAACTGTATCTTTCATTTTTTTTGCAAAATTCGATTTATGTTGTACTCCATACACACTGCATACACATACAATATTTAAATAATTTATAAGATCGCCCAGCTCAAACACTGCAACTCCGGCTCAAACTTACAAGCAACCCCAAACAAAAATCAAATTAAGATAAACTATTTCAATTAAACTTCAACATTGTAAACTGGCAGCCAGGAACTCGCATTCATACCCCTCACTCAAGATTTTTTATTTCTTGCAACTAACCGTAGGGCATGGGGCTTTGTTAAAATGAACTCAATCTGAGTACTTTTCCATGGTCTGCAAGCTCCCAAATAACAGTGTGAGCCTAATTAATCTGTCTTCTGATTTTCTGCAAATGTTTTCCTCCTTGAAAAAGTGGCGCTTTCTCCCCCCCTACAAATTCAGTTGGAAAAACTACAGAGCTCCTTTTTTTATGTCCGATTCTTTTTTTTTTTAAATGAAAAAATTCTTTTCTTAAAACAATCAGCATTGAACATAAAATCATAGTATGCATCAATCATCATAGCACCTGATATACATCACTAAGTATTAATCTTTATAAACGTCTGGTTTGGTAAACATTTTTCACTCCTCACATCAAGCCTCAACTAGACGCCTGTTACAATTTATTTGATTGGTGTTTTTCTTTTCTATAGTCTATCCACAGTTTCTAGTCTATCACATATTATTCATCTCAGTATTAGTACAATCTTTTATGGTCCCTAACCAAAAATCCTGAGGTAAAAGTTTAATAACCTGAGATAAATCTTGTATATGATTTATCTACTATAACTAGTCTATCACATATTGAGGGTTTTTTTGTTTTCTTTTGAAACTTTAGCCGGGCAGTTCTTAAACCAAGTAATCATCACATTTCACCTCACCATCATTTCCATTGGACATTTATTCACTTCTAACCTTGATCCCCTCCCAAAAAAATGATCCAGTTCATTATCAAAGAAGGCCCTCTCCATTTAAGCCTCGGGGATCTGAAACAACCTTGTTACATTTTGCCACTTAGGTGACAATGATTTGCTATTTTCTATACAACCATCTTTTTAAAAAAAAAACAAAAAAAAACCCAAAATCACTATTTTGGTTTCAAATTAAATGGTAAACTTTTAGCCGTATCTTTGGAAAGAAGCATCCTTGAGTCCAATTAATCTTTATTGGGAGAAGACACCTCTGGACTGCTTACCTGTACTGTAGGGGACACAGTACAGGTAAGTCCTCAACTTCTGATCACCATTAAGCACAACATTTCTGTTGCTAGGTGGGACAGCTGTTAAGTGAGTTTTGCCCCATTTTACAACTTTTCTTGCTACATTTGTTAAGTGAATTACTGGAGTTGTTAAGTAAGTTACACGGTTGTTAAGTAACACTGTTTTCCCCATTGACTTTGCTTGTCAGAAGGTTGCAAAAGGGGTTCACATGACCCCGGGACACTGCAACTGTCATAAGTACATGCCAGTTGCCAAGCATCTTATTTCTGATCATGTGACTATGGAGATACTGCAACTGGTCGTGTGAAAAACGACCAGTCACTGTTTTCATTGTTGTAACTTTGAACGGTCACTACATGAATGATTGTAAGTCAAAGATTACCTGTAAAAACAATTTTTTTTTAAGGCCAACTATTCCTACCCAATGGTATGGATAACAACAGCAACAATGACAATAACAATGTCAGTAGCAGAAACATTTGTGCGCATTTGGTATAAACTGATCTACAGCTTATATGTATATGCTGTTTGTTTGTTTGTGTGTGTGTGTGTGTGTGTGTGTGTATACACAATCAGAAGATGCTGTAGCCATTATGATTTTACTTCGAATGTATTGTCATTTTATTGGGTCAGGGATGTTTATTTCTGATGACTTTAATATTTTTATGCTGCCCAGAGTCTCTTTCAAATGAGGTGGGGCTGCAAATAAATTTAATAAGTAAGTAAATATACTTGAAGACATAATGATACTAGCAAACCTACTTCACATAGATGCAGTGATGGGATTCACCAGTTCGCACTGGTTCGCCAAAACTGATGTCTAATTTTTTGTTGAGTTCCACGAACCGGTTATGATTAAACTGTGTTTTCCAGAACACGTCTGGTTTTCGTTCAATTTCCTTCCAGGCCGGGGGGGAAAAACCCTCCCCAAAAATCCATGAGAGGAATGATGGAAACCAAACGAAGACACGGCGCTTTCGATCAAGTCACTCAGGCAAAAACTAGGTGGTGCTTCTCATAGTTAATTTCAGGAATGGATGCTTTATCTCGCTAGTTTCCTGACTGGTCCATACGGGAAAGGGGGCGAGGTCAGTACTACCTTTCGACATATCATTTTTTTATACATAAAGCAGTCATTAGGGCAGAGAACCAGTTGTTAAATTATTTGAATCCCACCACTGCATATTGTATTTGCAGAGGTTCCCTCCAAGTTTATGAACTTGTAAACAAAAAATATCCAAAATCTACATCAGGAAAAAGTCGAACTCTCTAGTATGTATAAATTACATAAAGAAACAGGTGTTTGTTATTTAAACATACAGGGTCAAGCAAAATAAGGAGCATCTCACCAAACCAGTTGCTCAAAAGATGCTGATCAGTCGATTATCTTCCAGCAGGTTTCCTCTACCTCACTTTCTACTGAGAGTCATATCAAAAGTTCCCTGTTTTAAAAATTCTTCCTGGATTTACTTACTTAGGATAACATCTTTGATGGAAGACTGGCAGAATCGCAGCATCCCAGCTTGAATGTAGGAGCAGTTGATCTCGCAATCTCTCTGTAAAATGGTAATAAATATAAACAAACGCATAATATTTTGATGAAGGAGAATTGGTCCTTTCAACACAGTCACTGAATTAGATCATGCCTATATAAATAGCCCATCATAGCTGTTATGGACAGGGAGTAACAGCAGGTGAGGAGAAATTTGAAGACCAGCTTGGTCAAGTCCAGGGGTAGGCAACCTTGGTTGGCTCTTTTATGACTCGTGGACTTCAACTCCCAGAATTCCTGAGCCAGCCATGCTTATGACCATTGCAAAATCCTCAGGGTCACCTGCTCAAAATTCTGGCACTTGGCAACTGGCATGTATCTATGACAGTTCCAGTGTCCCATGGTCATGTGATCCCATGCGATCTTCTGACAAGCAAAGTCAATGGGGGAAGTCAGATTCACCTAATAACCATGTTACTACCTTAACAACTGCAGTGATTCACTTAACAACTTGCTTAGCAACAGAAATTTTGGACTCCATTGTCATCATAGGTCAAGGACTATCTGTACTATTGCTTAATTGTTTCTATTTGACTCCCATTCCCAGCAAATAGATCAAACAAACAAAAAGAAACTGAGTCTCTTTTATGGTTTCACCAGACTAGACTCTTATAGCTGGATTTCTGGCTTGTTCTTGTTCTAAAAGGCAGAGTAGCTGTGCATTTCTAAGCTTTTTATGGATAGATACAGGAGAACATTACATCAACTACCTTAGAATGGTGTGTTTCCATTTTGGCAACTTCAAAATGTGTGGACTTCAACTCCCAGAATTCTCTAGTCTGGGGAATTCCGTGAGTTGAAGCCCACATCTTCAAGTTTCGAAGGTTGAGAAACACCGCCTTAAAACATCCTGTGAACTTTTCAGAAACAAATAGCTATTTTCTATCCGCAGCTGCCTTTGCAATTCAGTGATGCTGTATCACTAAATTGAGCTGCTTTCTCTGGGATAATTAAAAAGAGTTACAGAGTTATGTTTATGAAATAATAAAAGACCATTTTATAAAAATAAATCAAGGCTGTTAAGAGCAGCAGCATGATCATCAGTCAGCAGAATACCTCGACTTTAAGAATTGAAAGAAGAAAAGATCTTCAAAAGAAAATACTTTGGTCTAAAATCTATTGAACAGAAAAAAGAAGGAAGGAAGAAATAAGAAGTTCCCTTCTCTTCTAAAAAAAATATAAACAAGCAGGATAGGTTTAATGGCCTCTGAGGAAAAAAGTACCATTTTAAAACATGTATGCAAAGGGGGGAAAATCTTTAAGAATCAGATGGAAATCGGTTAAACACAGGTAGAATAGAATGGAATGGAATGGAATGGAATGGAATGGAATGGAATGGAATGGAATGGAATGGAATGGAATGGAATAGAATAGAATAAGAATAGAATAGAAATAGAAATAGAAATAGAATAAAGAATGGAATGGAATGGAATGGAATGGAATAGAATAGAATAGAAGGAACCTTGGAGGTCTTCTAGTCCAGCCCCCTGCTCAAGCAGGAGAACCTATACCGTCTCAGACAGGTGAATGTCAGTCTCTTCTTAAAAATCTCCAGTGATGGAGCACCCACAACTTCTGGAGGCCAGCTGTTCCACTGGTTAATTATCCTCACTGTCAGGAAGTTTCTCCTTAATTCCAGGTTGCTTCTTTCTTTGATCAGTTTCCAACCATTGTTTCCTTGACTGACAACCACAACTGAGCCCTCAAATTTTATTGCTAGGTGAGACATTTGTTAAGTGAATTTTGCCCCATTTTATGATCTTTCTTGCCACAGATATTAAAGAAATCACTGCAGTTGATAAGTTAGTAACTCGGTTGTTAAGTGAATCTGTTTTCCCCATTGACTTTGCTGGTCAGAATTTCGCAAAAGGTGATCACCTGACCCCGGGACACTGCAACCGTCATAAATGTGAGTCAGTTGCCAAGTTTTAATCAGGTAGCCATGGGGATGCTGCAATGGTCGTAAGTGTGAAAAATGGTCATTGGTCACTTTTTTCAGTTCCGTAACTCTGAACGGTCACTAAATGAACTAAGTCAAGGACTACGTGTATTCTACAGCAGAGATGTCAAACTGCCAGCCCACGGGCCGGACGCGTCATGAGGAAACCACGCCCACCCCATTGCCGGCAATGGGGAAAAAGTTCCGATATGTTGCGTGACGTCACGTGACGTCGTGAGTTTGAAAAGTCTGCTCTACAGCAATACCTTCAAATTTTACTGTAAACTGCTTTTAAATGGAAACATAATAAAAACATAATAAATATATCCAGCCTCTGGGAAGGAACCTTTTGTACACCTTCTTCCCTTCTACAGCGATCCTTCTGCTGACCCTCAATTCTTTCTGATTGACTGCTAAGAACACAAACTGTATTGTGTCCCCATAAATGTTTCAGATATGGGAACAATAAGGTTAATAATATTTGTCATAGAAAAGCCATTTCTATTTATTTCATTTATAGCTCTTTCTTCCTCTGGCATCTCAAGATAGGGTACACAGAGGTGCTTTCTTCAATTTTTTTTTACTCTGAACAAGAACTTTGAGTAGGGCTGAAAGAAAATTAACCTGCTGGCTGAGGAATTCTGGGAGATGAAGTCCAGAAATTTCAAAGTTGCCAAGGCTGAAAAATAACTTCTTAATCGTGGTACCATACCCGCTCTTAATACAGCAGGCAGACTATCCTAGCATCGAATAAAAATCTCCTTTCACTTATATAGGTAGTCCTCGATTTACAACCCTAATTTAGCCTGGGATTATGACTGTAAGTCATACTGGTTATTAGGTGGGTCATCATGTGATCACACCCAATTTTAGGACCCACACTGCAACAATTTTTAACATTTATTTACTTTTATTTATTTATTTATTAATCAAATTTCTATACCGCCCCTCTCCCGAAGGACTCGGGGCGGTGTACAGCCTAAAATTTAAAAAACATATAAATATACAAAATTTAAAATAATTAAAGATGAATTAAATAATTTGGCCGAAATCCCCATTTAAAACCCAAGACATACAAAGCTTAAAATCTTAAAAATACTCAGTCCCCCTAAAACATTTTGACCCTATTGGAACCGAAGCTTCTATGCCAGGCTGGCCTGTCGAAAAAGGAACGTTTTTAGTTCCCGACGGAAGGTGCGTAAATCTGCTATTGTACGGAGTTCGGGGGGGGAGCTCGTTCCATAACGTGGGAGCTCCCACAGAGAAGGCTCTCCCCCTGGGGGCCATGGTGATCGTAAGCAAACCCAGTGGTCATTAAGCAAACATCACTGTGATCATTAAGTGAATGCATCTGCAAATGGTGTTATTTGCTGGATACTAGAAATTAAATTAAATTAAATTAAATTAAATAACCTACAAGCCAGTTTCCCACAACAATGTTGTAAATCACAGTCGCCTGACTGCTGGGCACTGCAAATAGCCATAAATACAGATCCTTTGCTGATCATCTAAAAATGAAATCACATGACTACAGGAAGGATGGATGCCTCACCATCAGAACTTCGGATCTTGGATTATAAATAGCCCTGGGAAGGTTTTTCATAAATCTGAATGATTGCTAAGCCACTGGTCGTAAATCAAGGACTATCTTTATGGCAGAAGGAGATCCTTTCCGTGTTACCTCCTCAGCAAACATTTCATGGAAATAGTTTTCAAAATGGAAAAACCACAAGCAACATTTGAAAACTTCCAGGCTTTTCCTTCTCTACTGAGATATAATCAGCAGGCTTACAACCAAAAAACAGACAGAATCAACACTCTTGAAAAGCTGGCTAAATGCTGGGGAGTTATCAGCTTCTTTCACTTTTGCTGACTCCAACAGAAAAATTACCCCTCACCAATGTTCACCCCAAAAGGCAGGCTCAAGTTCCAGATGGATCTCAACAGACCTGAACACTGGTCTGTTGAGACTAGAGAAAATGAAATTCAATGTAGAATTGAATTCATGTAGAATTGAATTCATTTTCTAGAGAAAATGAAATTCAATGTAGAAAAAAAGTAAGGTTTTACACTTAGGCAAGAAAAACTAAATCTATAGGTACAGATTAGGTGAAACTTGGCTCAATAACAGTAATTGTGAGAGGGATCTTGGTGTCCTAGTAGACAATCACTTCAATATGAACCAACAGCGTGCTGCAGCCGCCAAAAAAGCCAATGCAGTTTGTGGCTACATTAACAGAGGGATAGAATCAAGATGATGTGAAGTGTTAGTACTACTTTACAACGCCTTGGTAAGGCCACACTTGGAATATTGCAATCTGTTTTGGTCGCCACGATATAAGAAAGATGTAGAGACTCTGGAAAGAGTGTAGAATGCTGAGAAGAGCAACAAAGATGATTAGGGGGCTGGAGGCTAAAACATATGAAGAACGCTAATCTAGCGAACAGAAGGACTAGGGGCGACATGATAGCAGTGTTCCAGTATTTGAGGGGCTACCCCAAAGAAGAGGAGGTCAACCTGTTTTATAAAGCACCTGAAGGCAAGACAAG